>CAUYQV010053459.1:30000-38830 GCA_963574575.1 Galagoides demidoff | reverse complement strand
GGACCACAGGCACCCGCCACAATGCCCGGCCATTTTTTGGTTGCAGCCATCATTGTTGTTTGGCGGGCCCGGGCTGGGGATTCGAACCCGCCACCTTAGGTGTACGTGGCTGGTGCCTTAGCCGATTGAGCCACAGGCGCCAAGCCTAAGTATTGTCTTTAATGTGTTAATTACATTACAGCAAATCAAAGCCCACTGTAAGGATTATCCAAGGACTTTGCATCCTCTTTTGTGGGCGGGTTAGGGCAGTTTGGGTTATACGCTTGATAGTTGTAAAGTGTGAGGCAGAAAGATGACCTTGTGGTTGTCTTTATTTGGAGATTAACTGTGGCTTAAGGAGACGTTTGTGGGTGTCAAGTTAATAAGAGTAGACGTACTATGACTCATTTTATTTGTTGACTAGACTCTGCCCCAAGTCCCCAGACATTTTATTGAACATCCTGCAGGTTTATGTAACGATGTTTTATAGATGTGATTAACACGTGAACATTTAAATCGGTGGACTTTGAGTAGATTGCCCTCCAAAATGCTGTCGGGCTTTACCCAATCATCTCAAGCCTTTGCAGCACAAAGACTGATTCCCCCCAAGTATGACAGAATTCTGCCAGCAGGCAGATTGAAGACTTGACCTGCAACTTTCTCTGAAGTCTTCAGCCTGCCAGGCTCCCCCGTCAGATTTTGGATTTGCTAAACACAACCATCATATGAGCCAGTTTCTTCTCTGCCCATATTCTATCAGCTGCCATAGCTCAGCCACATTTCCACAGGTGATTGCCAGAGATACAGGAAATATACTTTTGCTTTTTGTCTGAAAGGGTGAAGAATCAATTTGGTGAATAGCTAACCAGTCTCCACTACACCAAGAATTTGGAGGTACAGTTCCAAGACAACAATCCTGTGATCTCAAAGTGCTCAGAGGGAGAATACTAAGTACCCTGTTTACCCTGGAGAAATTTCTGCTTGGATTGACCTTAGCTGATGTGTTGACCCTGACTGACAAATACATAGTCGTGATTTATTCTGGATACCTCCCCAGAATCAATTTAGATCAATTGATTCACACTGCTTGAGTGCCCATCAGTGCCAAGAACCAGACCTGGGAACAGAAAAGTGAGTAAGACACAGTCACTTCCCCTATGGAATTCAGTCTAGTTGGGGAAAGAGAAATAGATATAAGTAACTTTAATACAAGTCACACTTCCCTGAATGCTATGAAGGGCCACTGGAAATGTGATGGAAATGGCAAGGGGCCAGTGAAAATTGGCCGGAGGTCCCAGCAAGAGGGGAGAAGGAAAGAAAGTAGAGGAGAAAAGGCATCGAAACAGGCTGATATGACTGCACGATCCTGCCTTGGCTACATGGGCACCCTCAGCTTCCTGCATGTCCATTTCTGGCCAGGGCAAGAGTTAGTGCCACCTGCAGTGGGTCCCAGAGTCTGAAGCTTGAGGCTGATATAGTAGGGGAAGGAATTCTAAAAAGAAGGAAGGCAACAGGAAGGAAGGAAAAAAGGAAGGATGGAGGGAGCGAGGGAAGGAAAGTGAGGAAAGGAGGAAGGGATGGAGGGAGGGAGGGAGAAAACGAAGGCGGGACAGAGGGAGGGAAGGAAGGAAGAGAGGGAGGGAGGTGAAGGGAGGGAAGAAGGGAGGGAGGGAAGGAGGGATGGAGGAAGAAGAAAGAGGAAAAAGAAGGAAAGAAGGAAGGAAGGAAATGAGTGAGTGAGTAGTTTAATAATAGTAATTTTTTTAGATTGGAGAATCATATCAAATCCCTAATTTAAGAAAATTGGCCAAGAAACTCCATGAAACCCAGAAAAATAACAAACATATTACTTAAGTTAATCAAATGTTTAGGACATTACTACAGATCTTAAATCCTTCTTGTTCCTTTTCTCCCTCTTTGGTTTGGCTAAATGCCTTTAGATTAGTTAATCCCATGACAATGATTTTGTAACATAATTTTCTACAACAAGGACAGAAAGATAATGTAGTCCTTGCTCTGGCATGGTTGATTTAGTTACTTTTGAAGTTTAATTAACTCATTATCACTAACATCATGTACATTTTTCAGATCATTGTCAAATTAGGGGAAGCCTTTATCAGGTCCGTGCTGTCCACGGGCATGAGTTCTGCGGCTGACTTGTCTTTGAGCACATTTGAGTCTGCGGTGCGTGCTAACCAGTATGTCAAGGGTGTCCCCACTTGACAATGTGCTTTTGTGTGATCTTTGTTGATAGCAACTTTTCTCATGAAGTCACAAAGATGTTTATACTTTTCCCTCAATGTGTTTGCATGTTCTCGGGCAGTGCCGGTGGCTTGGTGGGTAGGGAATCAGCCCCATATACCAAGGGTGGTGGGTTCAAACCTGGCCCTAGCCAAACTGCAACAAAAAAAATAGCCAGGAGTTGTGGCAGGCACCTGTAGTCCCAGCTACTCAGGAGGCTGAGGCAAGAGAATCACCTAAGCCCAGGAGTTGGAGGTTGCTGTGAGCTGTGATGCCACAGCATTCTACCAAGGGCAACAGAGTGAGACTGTCTCAAAAAAAAAAAAAGTGTTTGTATGTTCCACTCCCCTTTATTAATTGTCTCATAATCCAAGAGTTTGTATCTCATTTGCATTAGACGTGTGTGTTTTAACTGTACTTTGCATTTGAAGGGCTGCAAACCACATCTAAACACACCACTGCACCCCAACTACTCAGAGCTTTGTGTAGATTAGTCCCCCAAATGACCATAGCTGCTGAAGCCTTCAGGACTGGAGAGGGAAGGCAGGAAGGTGAGTGGAACCCCCGTCTTGCAGGGGCCCCTGCAGTCAGCATAAACTCTCCATGGCTTCCTCGCCTGTGTCATCCTGGGGGGCTGCTTACCCTGGGTGTGCCCCATGTTCTCTTCTTTAATCTGAACAGGATGATCAAGTTCACATTGTGCTGGGAGAACCAGATGAGATGAATGCAAAAGTGTTTAGGATGGTTTGGGGCACACAGTAGGTATTCAGCAAATACCTGCAGGTGTCTCTTCCAGCTATTCTGTGAGAGCTCCCTGAACAAGCTGCCTGCACTGGGAAATGCTGAGCTGTGGGAATGATGCCCTCTATGGGCCTGCTGGGCTGGAGGCTTGGCCAGGGCACTCTCCAGATGTCAAGGGAACTGCTGAGGCCAGGTCTGCAGAGCAGAGTCTATGGAGCCGGCAACCCATGCCTGTGCACTGGCTCTAGACTTGCCCGTGCTGTGGATTCGGGGTCTTCCTGGCAGCCTCTGGGCACAAGAGACATGTCTTCTCCATCTGTCTTTGGTGAGGGAACGGGTCAGGGGCAGTGCAGAGCGCAGGGAAAATGGGAAGTGATTGCAGAACAGCTCACTGCTGTTGCCACTGACAGCTTAGGGAAGCTTCCCCTGATGTGACCTCACAATAGCTCACAAAAGTTCTGTGAACTGGCAGGCAGGTGTCATGACTGCCATCTCCCGGAAATTGGAACATGAGGCTCTGGGAAGGCAGGGCTGGGACTCAGCACCCAGCTAGGCCACCCCTGCCACCCTTCCTCGCGCTCCTCCCTCACCCCTGGCTTCCTGCCACCCTGCGGCAAGGACACAGGGGTGTCTGCAACTCAGAGGTCCTCTAGGTGGCGTCCACATCAGCAGGGTCAGTACCATCTAGGAGCACTGATAAGAATGCAAATTCTGCAGCCCACCCCAGACCCTCTATCAGAAGCTCTGGACCCAGCGAGGTGTCTTAACACCAAGGGCCCTCCAAGATGCGTGCTGGAGTCGGAGAAGCCCTGCTGGAACTGATGAGAGACTTCACGTCCCCTGTGTCTCTGTCAGGGAGGCCCAGGTGTGAGCAAACACCCCTGTCTTTGGTTCCCCCTGTCTTCGGTTCCCAGAAGCATAGCCACGACAGACAGAGACTTTCAGAAAGATCCTTCCTTAAATGCTGACAGAATGAAAGAAAAAATAGGAGAGAAACTACAAGTTGCACAAAGACAAGTGGGGGAACCGCTAGCTCTCCATGCGACCTGGCCTGCAGGCTGCACCACCATCTGCTGGCCCTGCTCAGATGCTTCCAGCTCTGCCCCAGTCCTGGGCTTTCTCTGGTGACCCCTTCCAGAGCAGGGAGTGTGTGACACTGGCTAGTCCCCTCCATCTTCCTGGAGACACCAAGGGCAGAACAGGGCTGGGGATACAGCTATGAAAGAGAATAGGACCCACCCTCCCACCTCTTCAGAGCATGGATGCCCCCCTCCACGCCCTACTGGTGGGGTCAGGCTGCACCCCTCCCCACAGGTGCCCTGATCCCACTCTCAGCTCAGTCCCACCCTATCAGTGAAGCCAGCCCGTGTGCCTCACGCTGGCCGGGGCTGCCTTGTTCACGATCCCAGCCATCGGCATTTCGTATTTTGCATCTGCCACCACGTATGCCCAACCACTCTGCGTGCCCCAGTTCTGTCTTCCTCCGTGGGATGGCAAATCCAATCTGGGCAACAATGGTGTCTTAAATCTGTCTCCATCCCCTGAGAAGTCTAGCAGAGTCATATCAGTCCCAGCTACACATTGGAATCACCTGGGGAATGTCTCAGAAATATCATTGCAGCATCACTGCAGAGACCCTAAATCAGGTGGCCAAATGTGTGGCCTAGAGATTTGGAGTTTTGCCTGTGCAGGCAGGATAGAGAATCACCGCTGGCATCTGGGACATATATTAGGGCACTAATAAATATCTGCAGTAGCTGCTGCTAATGTTGATAGCGATGACTACCACATATCAAAACTTTGGTTTGTGAATCCATACAATAAATACTGTGACTACAGATGGAGAAATGGGCCTCCATCCCTCCTGGGGTGGTGGAGGGGACACAATGCCCTCTTTCTGTACTCACAGGCATCAGAAGACCCAGGGGTGCCTCTCCGCTCAGTCAGGGCCCTGGAAGGCTCCTCTCATTGGGGTTGCCCTTGGCAACCACGTTCCTGCACTCAGGCACTCACTTAGGAGGCTACGCCTATTCAAGACGACTCTGAATTCTGAAGATTCCCAGTTTAGGGAAAGAGTCTTTGGAATAGAGATCTGTGCGCTTGGATAATTTACCTTGTGTGAGAGAGGCACATTTTCCATGAAAGCTTCAGAAAATAAAGGACGATTCCATTCACCATAGTGCTTTCTGGAGACAACACTGCTAACACCAGCAACCACAACATTTGTGAGTATCGTCTAGAATTCCCGAACCGTTTCTCAGCCATGATCTCAAATTTGAAACTATCATTGAAGCCAGTTCATGAAGTTTCAGAACTACAGAGGCACTTGGGGCAGCACTGGTATGGAGTAAATGTGAAGGAGATAGTTTCTATAATTAAACTTTTTTAAAGATGTTTTTTCTTTTCTTTTGCAGTTTTTGGCCAGGGCCAGGTTTGAACCCGCCCTCCAGTAGATGGGGCCGGTGCCCTACTCCTTTGAGCCACAGACACTGCCCTATAATTAAATTATTCCCCTTCCCCTCAACTACCCACCTGCTGTAAAAGGCAAGATCTTGCCCCACTGTTAACAGACGAGAAGGCAGAACTCGTAACTGTTAACAGACGAGAAGGCAGAACTCGTATCTGGATTTAAAGTACATCGTTTAACTAGCAAATCCTTTGGCACTGTCTGTTTTCCTCTTTTCTCTGTACAGCACTGTTACTAGACTATAGCAGAAAGGCAGACACAAGGGATGTGTTACTATAAGAAAAAAAATTTGGTTTGCTTTATGCTTGATAACACACATTTACAAAAGAGGAAACTCTCCTTTCTCTGGGAAGGATGCATTGAAATTCTTCCCCCCACAAAATGAAGCCTTGCAATACTCTAACTGAGGTGGTCTTCATGATGGGACCTCCCCCAAACTCTGGTTTTGCTCAGAGTGACCTGCCAGAGATGGAATCATTGAGAGGAAATGGGTCATCCTGAAGCCTACAGGTCTCCTGACATTCCATGCTCTGCCTGTAACACCTCTGTCCCCTATCCCTTGTTACCTAATTTGTTGTGATATTCTCGGCCAGCAGTGATTCTCTACCCTTAATGTATGTGTGCATGGTTATCATTTAACCATGATATCATTTAACCATGACAACCATGCACACATACATTAAGGAAGTCACTGCAGATAAACCCATAGCTGCATCATTTACAACTCTTCTCCTGACAAGGGATCACTTAACACACAGACTCTGAGTCTGACCCACGCAGAGGGTCACGGTGAACTCAGAACTTTGTCATCCCAATACTGTACCCACACCCTGCCCTGGCAATTCTCTAAGGGCTCGAGTTGAAGCAAAGCCCACCCCCATCCTGTCCCTTGACACCCACCTCCTACCACAGGTCTCCCTGTCTCCAGATTCTTCTGATCCATCCATGCACCACTAACTAGAGCACAATTCTGAACACAGCGTCCAAGTTCAAAGTTCTTTCATGACTCCCTGTTACTTATAGAATCAATGCCAACATTCAAGGTCTCCCAAAACCTGCCCCAGTCTGGATGCAGTGGGTGCAGGGCTAAGGGTGCAGGCTCTGGAACAAGACTGCCCAGGGTTGCACCCTGGGTCTGCATTTGCAAGCATTTACTTGCCATCAACTCTGAGCACTAGCACATCATTTAACTTCTCTGGGTTCCTGTTTCCATCTGAGAGGCAGAAACTATCACTGAAGCCAGTTCATGAAGTTTCAGAACTACAGAGGCACTCGGGGCAGCACTGGTATGGAGTAAATGTAAAGGAGATAGTTTCTATAATTAAATTTTTTTAAAGATGTTTTTTCTTTTCTTTTGCAGTTTTTGGTCAGGGCCAGGTTTGAACCTGCCACCTCCAGTATATGGGATCGGTGCCCTAGTCCTTTGAGCCACAGACACTGCCCCATAATTAAATTATTCCCCTTCCCCTCAACTACCCACCTGCTGTAACCTCCTTATGCTGCCCCCTTGAGGCCAGTAGGGGCACCTGCAGTCCTGGCTTGCCTGGCACACCTGGTCCCACCCTGCACACCTGGAATGCTCCTCACCTGTACTTCCACATCCAAATCAAAGAAGACGATGGGGCATATTGTGGGTTCCAGCCCTAGATGATTCTCAAGAGATGGCCTCAGGTGCTCAGGGAAAAACGGAGGAAGGACAGAAGGGTCAAGGGTGAGCCCTGGGCTTCTAGCTGCAGCCATGGACAACGTGGACAGCACTGATCTTGCCAAAGCGCAGCTGGAAGGCCAGGCTTGGGGAGCAGGGATCCAGGCTCTGCTCGGGGTACCTTTCAGATGTTCTCCCCTGCCACCCCAGTTCCAAATGCCTGACTCAGCAGGGCTTCCATCCAGGTCTGGGCCCCTGGCTCTCCGTGAGCCTGTTACACGGCTTCTCCTAGATGTTTCTTAGCTAGAGACTCAAGGTCTTATATCCTCTCTTGGGGCAAAGTGACCCACAAGCCTGAGAGGTGTGGAAGCCTGTGCTTCGTGCGTGGAAGGTACACACCTAAGGACTTAACAACTCTTAGAAGATTCTATCTAGTAAGGAGGAGAACTGTGTATGAATGAAAAGAAAAAAAAAGAGAGAGAGAGAGAAAATCCACACAGCCAGGGCCACCGCACTAACACTCAGGCAGACACTGGGATGCTGTCGAGTCCTGGTCCTTAAGATTTGGCAAATTTGACCCTGAGACAGTCTGGGCAGACACCAGTCCTCTCTGGGGTTCTGCTGCCACACGGCCCTGGCTGGCAGATTTAGCTGATGTCTCCGTGGAACCGTCACAAGTCCATCTTCTCTAGTGCATGTTAACAAGCCATCTGTCCCCCGGGAAGCAGGGCCAGCTCTGCCTCCCTGGGTTTAGGTGGTGATGGGCAATTCTCCAAGGAGAGGGGTGAGAACTACAGACTACTTTTACTTCAGGAACTGAGAATTGCAGATGCTCTGGCACAGGTGAAAGATTCCATCAAGCACGGAGGAGGATTATGGGCAAGTGAAGCTTCAAGGGCAGGCTGGGACCTGCTGCGGGCTGAGACTTAGGCTGCAACTGCTCCCGAGAGCTTACTGCCGCTCCTCTGAGGTACACCCCTACTTCCAACAGCAGTTCACCTGTCCGCCCCGGGAACACGGAAACACCATCGCTGCTATTCCCCTTCAGAAGTCCACTGCAATAATGTCTTCATGTACAATTCCATTTCTTCCCAAAGGCAGGATTCTTTGAAAAATATTATTACTAGAGCTAAAGATAAGTCAAAAAGATGAAGTAATGTCTAATTCCCAAATATGAGAATCCTTCCTATTTAGTTTTTCCCTCTGAACGCCATGGGTCACAGCACCTCTGTTCCCTTAACCCCAAGGACATGCCCTGGTTTAGAGACCCACAGCTCAGGCTGGACATGGCCCTCCCAGCCTCTGATGTCCAGGCTGCAGGGATGGCTGTGTCATCAGTCACAGGAGGTCATACTGCCCAGGCACTTAGAAAGGGCAGGTGGGTCCACTCAGGACCTGCTGTCATATACACAGCTGTCGACAAGGAGGTAGAGGGCAACGCCATGGCAGGTCACTACCAGGCCTTTGAAGGAACACACAGGTGTGGCATGGGGATACCAAGTCCTGTGTTGGACATTGGTCTTAGGCCAATGCAGGAGCTTTCCCAAAGAGCCTGGGCTTGAAGATATCACGCAGGCCCAGCTCTCTAGTTACAGTGAGCACAGCCTTAGAATAATCTGAAAAACAAGGCTCAGATCTGTTAGGCAGACAGTCAGGAATCAGGTTCTCCTAGAAAAAAAGGACAAGGGCAGGGATCCTAGGGCCCATGTCGGTGCTGCCCACTCTGATCCTGTCCTGATCAATTACTCACCCTGGGG
>CAUYQV010053459.1:0-25000 GCA_963574575.1 Galagoides demidoff | reverse complement strand
AGCCAGTCGGGGAGCACAGCCATTTTGAATCCTTCTACGCTGTCACCTCCAGGGGCTGAATAAAAGCCTTTTTCCTCTTAAATATGTTGTTTGGGTGCTCGTTCTCTGCATTGGGCCTCATCTCCCTACAATATTAGGAGCTGTCTCTTTAAAACCCCTTCACCTGTTTAGGAAATTAAAGTCTGCGTCCTTGCCCTCGATCAGTAATCTCTTCTTTGTGCAGAAGGAACAGGAATTGACTAAGCTTGGGATGGGCTGGATCAGAACCATCAACCACAGTTAAACAGTAATAGCCTGAAGATGAAAACCCTCCTTGTAAAAGCTCTGTATTTCTGCTTATCGACAGGAAAATGGTCTGAGTCTGCCAGTCTCGTTGGCTGGCACATTATTGTAATAAACCTCCTTTTCCTTCTCCTCAAACCTCTTGTCCTCATTCTGATGTGGCCTGGGGACGAGTGCCCTTTGGAGAACAAAAATACCTGTAAGGGAAGGAGCAAGGAACCCTCTGACCTCCTCACCATCTTCCCCTCCAGCGACCAACCCCATGACTTCCACAGTGTGTCAGGAACTCCTCACCTGAGTGACCACCTGCCTACTCAACCCAGTAGGAAGCTCAGACAGGAGAAACAGGGAAACAGGGCATTCAAGGAGCAGACGCAGAGCCCAGCACACCATGTATAGTCACCATGTGTGGGGTGGGAGGGACACTTGAGTGTCCCTTGCAGCCCTTCCTAGAGAAGGCACCAACTCACCTGGCTCCTCAATGCTGTGGTTAAGCCTTATTTTCCTACTCATCTTAAATATTTTATAAAGGAGTAGAAAATACCTGTTCTATACTTTCAATGAAGGCTTCAGAATGACTTTGAGAAGCCAGTGGAGCCAATCTGGTGAGGTACAAGGCACAGTTTCAGCATCTGTTTCAAGATGCCCTAGCAAATAGGAAGTGGGAAAGCATGAAAATGAGGAAGAATGTTAGACTTTGGGAGAGTACATGGCAGTGAGCAAAAGCGTTGCCAACATGCCATTAACCTTGGTCTGTTCATCCTTACAAGGCCTTTAGGGCTGAAATAGAGTGTCCTCCTTGAAAGCAGATGGGGGTGGGTAGAGAGGGTGACTTACCTGGGTGTGCAAAGGTCAAGTCTGCATCTAGGGGCAGTTAGAGACCCTTTTAGATGGAGCCAAAGGAATGGGCAAACCCCAAAGCTTGTCTCTAAAGTAAAGGGCCTGTGAGATCTGCCCGAGCAAAAGTGAGACTCTGTCACTACTAAAAATAGAAAAAGTGAGGCGAGAAGATCGCTTGAGCCCAAGAGTTGGAGGTTGCTGTGAGCTATGACACCACAGCACTCTACCCAGAGTGACAGCTTGAGACTCTGTCTCAAATAAATACATACATACATAAAGTCAAGGGCCTTCTGGAAGTAAAGTGTTAGACATCTATTGGGAGATACCTCTCTATGGATCTCTGACAATTCTTCACATGTTATGATCAATATTTGTTCCAGAAAATCTTTTCAAGAATATGCATACACCAGACAGCCTTGAATGATAAAGATAGTGTCACCCTCCAGAGCAAAAGTCAGGTATGCTATTGTCCAGTGCAATGAGGACAATGTCACCTTCTGGAACAAAGGACAGGTGTGCTTATTCCATTACAAACATTCATAACCTCAAGGTCCTTCTGCTGTTACGATGGTCTGCCTGTGCAAATGTCATCTGACCCTTTTCACATCACCATATGGAAATTGGAAGTCATGAAAGTGGCAGAAAATGCCACAAAAAAATATTTTGACTACTGCTATTGCTGTGAGTAACAAATCATCCTCTATCACTGACCCAGGAGCCTTGTGTTTTTTACCACCATTGCTGAAAATGTTCCAGGTTACCCTGTTAGCTTCCCTCATAGGATAAACGCTCAGATCCTTTGGTTCTTGATGGTTGTAGTAAAGATGGGAAGTTGACTGAAACATTGCTTTCATAAGAGAAGCTGGGAGGCCCACAAACGTCTATTATCCAGATTTAAAGAAGTCCACAGAAATCAGTAGAAAACGTGGTCCCTGACTCACAGGTGACTGGGCAATAAATTTAACTGTTGCATTTAATTAAAGAGTCAGGGATGAGCTTTGGGTCTGAAAAATAGGAAGTAGGTTCGAAGAGTTCAAAGACAGTTGCTTGACCCATGCCAGGTCCTCTTTGCTCCCTCCAGGGTGGAAGGTATCCTAGTTGACTGATGTTAGGCATCAACCTTTGCGCCTCACATCTCCACAACCAGCACTAACTCTCGTCCTGGATGGGTAGAGGGATAGTGTTTCCCCTTTCAGACAACAGAAGCAGAGACACACACCTGAGCTGAGAGTGAAAAGAGAGAAATCTGTAACTGCTTGGAGCAGAAGCAAAGCACATTCTTAGCACTTTGGCTGGTTTGGGGGGAGATGAGGAATTGGGGGGCATCATACAATCAGGACCAAGGGTCAACAGTGGGGCTGCCTCGGCCCTGCCTCTCCTGCAGTCTGCAGTGCCAACCTTAGACGCATTCACAGATGACAACGCTAACAGAAAAGAAACCAAACTCTGTAAGATAATTTAAAGAGGTTTATTCTTAACCAAATGGATATGATCCCTGGTCCAGGAGCACATGGCCTCAAGAAATGTACCCAAGGCAGTCAGGTTACAATCTGGTTTTATACATTCATGGAGAGAGGAATTACACATAAAATCATAAAGTCATATAGGATTTATTGATTATTTATACAGGATTTATCGATACAATGTACAGGAAGGTGTATATTGGTTTAGCCTAAAAAGGTGCGACATCTCACAGGTGATGATGCTTACAGTTTAGAGGTGGGTTTAAAAGATAATTTGATGGACATACATTGGGCTCAAGTGATCTGTTAAGTAAATTGATGGCCTGCAGATGGGATTTAGGCTTTGCCTTACATGGCCATAGTCCCCATTAATGAGTTAGTGTCTTATTGTTTTAGATGGTAACTGGACCGGGGCATGAAGGGGTACATTTGACCGCCCTTCTCCTCATGGCTAGCAACTCTGCTTTAAGGTTTTTCTAGGGTCCCCTTGGCCAAGAGGGAGTCCGATCAGTTGGCTGTGGGCCTTGGGATTTGATTTTAGTTCACAAACTCCTTTTCCCATGGGTCCTGGCTGCAATGAGGGAGTTTTACCTCTCTCCCCATATATACAGGTGGGAACCCTGGCCTGACTCTTGGCTCTGACTGTACCAGCTCAGGTTTATAATGCCAACAAAGATGACCCCTCGTAGGAGGGGAACCTGACCTACATAGGTCAGCCCTGATCCCCCAGGGAAACACAGTCAGCCTGTGCCAACCAAAGGGTACAAACCCCATGGGCTCGGCAAGAAAGCAGTGAGGCTGCATCTGCTGGGTAAAAACATCCCCAAAGCTGACAGAGTGGTCTCAGTAATGATGACGGAAAGCATCAGAAGTCTGTTGGAGCTGCAAGCAGCCTCTGGGCCACTTAAAATGAGACGCGAATGCACCCTGCTTGCTGGCGCAGATTTATTATCTTGCTCCATCTCTCAGTCCCTCTCTTTCTACCCAGGCTGCAGTTGCTCTAATGAAAAAGATAATTAGAAGTGAGCCCAGGCCTCCTGGCTTCAAGGGCAACTGAAAGCCACATGCATGAGCACGCCGGCAAACTCTGGGGTGGGAAAAAGCTCAAAGCTTTATGGTTTTGTAGGGCACAGTCACCATCCTACTCAGGCCCAGAGTTGAGGGAAGCCCATACTCAGCTGATCAGGTCTGGACCAGGCTCCCAGTGGGCTAGGAGAATGCAGGGAGCATGCGGGTGGGGCCACAGCTGCCACCAACAGGTGTGAGCATGATTTTAGGAATTTCTCTTTTTCTCATTCTCTTTAGATCTCGGTTGTCTTAGTTAGGAGGTAGCCAATATCTATTGAATTCCTGCTACATATTGTGCGTTAAATTGAAAAAATAATTCACGCCTTGATTCACGAAACTCTCATGATGCAGAAATGACCCAGAGGTGAAAGTCTTCTAGATGAGAATACTCATAGCAGGAAGGGACAACTGCCAGTGGGGCACTGGGATGAGAGTCTCACAGTGTTTTTGGTCAGAAAATGGCACTTTAGATGAGCCAGGGAAGCAGGAGGAGCTGCCAGGTCAAGCCTGCTTTCGGTGGGCATTGCATGGTATCCGGTCACCAGTGTTTATGTCCTAATTGGGTAGCGGTTACACCTCTATCACCTGCCTGCCCCTTTCACCCCAACTGATAGGTAATAAGTGACAACAAGAAGTGACCTGTCTTACCCAAGAATCATCTGCCCCCGAGCCTCCACTCACCCCTGGCTTGGGCACATCAGATGAGTTGGGCAGAGACGAAGAAGGCAAATGAAAAAGGGCCCAAGAATGAATAAACGAAAAGCACAAGAACGAAACAAACAAAAACAACCACAAAAATAACCCGTCTTAACATAAAATCTCTCGGGGAATATCACAAGAACGAGGGCAGATGATAGGCAAGGAATCGTCTGGCCATCACAAACACATTCCACCACTGGCTTATTTATTTTTAAACAATTTGGTGGGGGAAAAAAGCATTTGAGGCCTGTTGAGTTGATTTTCAATATCTTACGATGTGTGAAATTATCTAGTCATGAAGAAAGAAGAAAGAATGTTCTGATTTCCTCGGCAGTAATAGTGGCACACCGTGCATATTGCAGAGCACGGTCATTTTGATGAGAACCGTCATATTTTTCATCCCATGGTCATTTCTTGCCCGTCCTGCGGTGTGTGTGTGCACGTGTGTGCATGCCCATGCTTCCGACTACCCTTCCTTTTATCCTTTTCTTATCCTTTTGCATGGTTACTCTACAATTCCTCTTCTTCCCACCCCGCTCTTTCTCTCTGCACCCCGCCCCCCTCCTTCCTCAGGCAAGGGCCATCACCATGTCTGCTGCTTCTCCAAGCCACACCTTTTTTCCTTTCTTCTCACCTCTCTTCCACCCCCTCACTGTCACCCATCGATCTCCGCCTTTGCTGATCTCCCGCAGACTGAACTGAAGCCCCCATGTGTGACCTTCTCTCACCTGTGCGGAGACCAGCAGGTCACACAGCTTCCTTTAAGCTGCTCTGGGCTCCACAGCTAGGCGTTGAGGGGGAGCTCTGAGAGGGGACATTTCGTGGGACTGCCAGCTGGCAGCCAAGGGTGGCAGAAGGTCTCAAGTCTACCGAGTCCACTGTAATTGTTCTTCTGGGGAGAGACGCAAACCAAAACCTGAACTTGAAGTGAGAGGAGCACCTTCCCTTCAGAGGGAAGCTTACATCTCTCTTAAGCACTGAGCAAAGACTTTTCTTCTTTAAAGACGGTTCATCATATATTGTGGAGGGCTAGCCATCAGCTTCAGGTTCTAGCATCGGCCTTACCACTTATCACCTTGAGTTTTCCATATTCTTAATGTGGAACGCAGGAGCCTGCCCACCACGTACAGGTCTCTGTGCCAACCTGGCTCTGGACACTACTGTGTCACATCCAAGGGCAAGTAGAGCGCCCTTCCATAAAGCACGTGGTTTCCCACAGCACAGCGCCCGCTACTCCTTGTTGTTTAAGCTTCAGCAGTTTACTACATTTACACAAGGCTGTGCCCCGGGTTGAGGGGAGCCCCAGGACAGGGTGACAGTCTCCCCTCGGGCTGGCAGAGAGAAGAGGAGGGGCGGGACAGAGAGAGGAGGATGGGGGCTGATGGAGCCTGGAAGGGAGTGGAGTTGCTGCCACCACCACAGGGCTGTAGCCAAACCCCAGCCTCCTGCATGAGATTCCTTAATTAGATCTCCAGGGAAGACAGGAGGAAAAAGGCATCAGAATTTTAATTCAGCTGCATCAAGCACATTCTTGTTTATCTGAGAAGTCAGAACTCATGGAAAATGAGAGGGAGTGATGACTCACCCAGAGCAGGGTGAGTGAAGGGGGGGGGGGGGCCCTGGAGGGCAACTCATGGGGACGGCTTCAGAGAACCCATAGGGTCAGCTGGGGAAACAGAGGCAGAAGGCGGCGAGCAGAGGCTGATCTTCCTCCTGGAGGCTGGCAGAAACCACCAGCATGTAATGAGAGTGCAGCTACCGTAGGCAGCAACTTGGTCTACCCTGTGGCCAATGAGACCCCCTCACTGTCACCCAGTGGCTGGCACGTGGCAGTTGTTAAATAAATATTGAGAACCCACTGAATGATATCCTGTATACCTGTTTCCCTAGCTCCTGTTGTGAGAAAATAATTGAACAAGTTTGCACACAGATGCTTGAGCACTTTAAAAAGAGAAAAGTCCCATGAAACAGACCTTTGGAACTCAAAGATGCCGCTGAGATGAGCCTAGGGGTGGGGAGGCTGAGAGCCCCAGGGGAGACAGGTCTGTGCAGCGCCCGGCTGAAGGGAGAGGCCTCCAGCACAGCTGCTCCTGAGAGTACTCACAGCACTGCCATGGCCTTGGCATTGATGTGGGGTTTACTTGTTCACTTTGCTGTCGGAGTCTCCTGGGTAGAGCCAGGAGGAGTTTCAGTTCCCTCTCAGGAGACCAGATGCTTTAACAATCAGGGCAAAGTTAACTTGCTATCTTTGCCATGTTTTAGTTTTGCTCAAATAACGAAAGATGGTTTGGGATTGAGGAGTGAGACGTGAGAGACGTGACAGGGCATCTTTTACCTGGATAAACACGAGTCATGGCTCAGGGTGCAGATTCTGCCGGGTTCTACCCCTGAATGCCTATGGGCTTTTGCTAACTTCTCTAAACCTCAGATTCCACATCCCTCGATGCAGCTGGTCATGTTTGCCTTGGGATGGTGTCGTGAGGGCTGCATCAGGTGTCACGGGCAGGGGGCTGCTGGGGTTTCTGGCCCAAAGAATTTCGTGAATGTTGGTTTTCTTTTCTCCACCAAATCTCAACAAACCTTCCCCAGGGAGCTTCCAAATGTAGTGTCGCCCGTGATGACAATGGTGATGATGAACCCAGGGAGGTTACAAAACCTCACCACCCCTGCCCAGCCACGAGAAGACACTTAACACCGCTGAATTACATGCTTAAAATGGTTAGGATGGTAAATTTTATGTTATATGAATTTTACAAAACAGTCAATGGTAGAATCATCTAATCCAGCACTTTCTGATTTGACACTTGTGGTGTGATCTGCTGCTTCTGGTGTGTGGCATTTCCAAGGAGGCTTTTTATCATCCAGTCTAAGTGAGGATGGCCGCTCCAGACGGAAAATGAATATCCTCATCCCCCACCCTGGTATTTCAAGGCCCGGAATTAGCAGAACAAGCTACCGGGGAATTACAGTTCGGCTGAGAAATTGTCTGCCCCCTTTAAAACCTGATAAGAACTGGAGAGGGCAAGGTGTGTGTGTAGAATTTGAAATACAAGGTTCAGGCCTCAGGGCTGCAGGTGACGTTGGATCCAGCACACCACACTGGCCCCCAGGAGGGTGGTGGTTTGACAGATAGGCAGGACTTCTCTGAATGCCTCTGAGAGCACTTACCTCTAAATGCTCATAAGCATTGCCTCTTTCAGCCCCTCTAGAAAGGAGTTGAAGCATGATCTTTAGCATGTGGGGAAGGACTTACTGTAGGAAATTAAAATGTCGAAGACACGGGGAAGAAAGGCTTGGTGGAGAAAACAGCATCACCATTCCAGGATGGCAGGATTTATGCGTCTGACTTCATCTAACCTTCAGAGCCACCCCGGGGCACAGGTGGTTTCCATTACCATCGGCCTGGAGGCACAGTGTGGTGAAGGGATTTGCTCCAAGTAGGGGTGACATCGCTGTGAGTCCTGTGGCCCTCATCCCTGATGCAACCTCATGCATGTTTCCAAGCATACACAGACACTCCACACCACTCACACCACACACACTATGCACCACCCACACCACATACTATACATCACGCAAACACACACACCACCCATACCAGACACTATACAAACACACACGCTACACACCACACACACATATTATACACCACACCACCCAAACTCACTTACTCATTTCTGGACCAGTTCCTTTTTATCAATCCCACCTGAACCAGCTCCAACCAAGACACTAGGCACAGGCTCACAGTCAGAGGTACACACAGACAGATGCTTAGACACACAGACACGCAGACAGTCACACACCAGCATGTAGATACAGGGACACCAACTCAGATACACACAGACACATAGACACAAGACACATATGTTCACACACAGACACACAGACACCCATATGCCATTGCTCGTGAGGACTCAGGGAATACAAACTCGTTTTACTGGTGTCACGGGGACAATTGCATTAGGGAAACAAATCTGATGAGAAAGATGAATTTGGAATGGAGCCAAATCTAAATGTCTTCTGGGTGACGAATTTGTTTTTTGGTTTTGTTTTCACCCAGAGCACTCGTCTCTCTGCCAGACCAGGTCATGCTGCCCCAGGACGCTCTCACACCTCCAGAAGAGAAGACCGGGATTAGCAATGTGAGATTTTAACACACATGGCCTTGAGGAAGTCCCTTTACCTCTTTGTGGCATTAATGAAAAGAGATAAACATCACACAGCCTCCCGGGCTGCCCTGATGACTAAACGAGATGAGAGGTGTGAGGACAGTAGACAGGTGCACTGGGTGCTACCGCTCCCAGAGTTACTCACAACCCGCCTGGCTTGAAAGTCTACAGGAAGAATCTGGGCCCTCATTTCTTAGAATTTTCCCCAAACCTCCAGGAGCTGCACCGTGGGCAGGAGGCTCCCAGGGTGTGGCTCAGGCTGCGGCGTGGGGTGGATGCCCTAGCCTGGGGTGGATGCCCTAGCCTGGGGCCGGCGGATGCTGAACACCACCCTTCTTTCCTCAACCTGCTGGGCGGGGGTGGGGAGGTGGGGTGAGACTTCTCTCCTTGGTTCAGGCTCCTGCCTCATCTCAGAGCCCTGCCACCAGCACCAGGATCTTCAGACCCCTGTTTGCCCCATATCTGTGAGCCTGGACTCATGCCACAGGTTTGAGGTGGGCCAGGGTAGGACGAGTCCACTCCAGAGACTACCCCAGAGGGCTGAGGGTAGAAAAGGGATGCCAGCCCTAGAGGCAGGCAATAGGGCCACACTTGTCATCAGGATACCAGGGTGCTCCCGTGGTGAGAGCAGGAAGAAGCTAGCACCACAGTGGGAACCGGGACAGGGACCTCAGTGGATGCTGTGTCTGCACTGAGGCCTCATCCCACGGAGTTTCCTGCCTGCCTTAGCTTCTGTCCTTAAGATGTCTTGGCAGGTGGTGCCAGCAGAGGTGGCCACACAGAGGCAGAGGATGGGGCTGAGCACGTGATGGTATGTTGTGTTGGGAGGAGACAGAGCCAGGCCCTCCCGTGGAGGTCAGCACGCAGAGGAGGGACACCAGAGCCCAGGCAGGCCCTCAGCACCAGACTGAGAAGTGAGGAGGGAACACACCACAAGGCTGAATTTGCAAAGGTCCTTGGTGCAGCCAGCTGGTTGCTGTGCATTACCCGGCACTGAGGAGGGCAGACAGCCCTCTGCAGCCTTCCACTGGAGTCTGCACAGTGGAGGGTGAGGTGCCAATGTCTTTTTCTGGTTTGTCCTGCCATTCCATGTAGCTCCTTGGCTTTTCCAGAGCCATTACACTCTCCACAAAACTGTGACTTGGTTAACAATTTTTCCAAGGTCACAGGGCTCAGAACTGAGTCAGGGTTCAGGTCCAGAGCCCTGACTTCCAGATCCCATGCTCCTTCCCCCACACTGGCGCCCCTGTGGAGAGACCCTTCAAGGGGGGGTGCTCATAGCTTGTCTTCATCAAGTTGCAGCTGTGGCGATTTGTCTCCCACTCCCAAGGGACATGCAGCAATATCTGAAGACATTTTTGGTGTCCCTACGCCAGGAGGGTGCAGACATTGCTGGTGTGTAGTTCCCTCAGAGGTAGAAGCCAGGCAACACACACAATGGCTGCAGTGAAGGTCATCGCGCCTACGCCACTGCTGGTCATACTGAGGCTGAGACACCTGGGCCCGTGATGAGACACTTTCCTTGCTCTCACAGCTCATCATTCCTACCATTCCCAGGGACCTCATTGCCATGGTCCCTCAGAAATCATCCTGGGGTGTCTGTCTATCACCACCTGTCACCTGGGGGTTGGTACAAGGAATGCCTGCCTCACGGTCAAGGAACCCTTGTTCTCAGCACTTCCCTCTTGAGCCCCGGGCCTCCAGAATCCATGGTCCTAGAACCAGCTGCCAATAAGTGACATCTTAGATCGCTGAGAGTCTCCCCACACTTTTCAGAGCAGGCTGAGAGTGGGAGAGCAGTCATTCTGCATGTTGAACCCCGCATTCATTCTGCACTGCTGCCCGGGAGCCCTCTCCACCCTGCTGGCAGCCTCCCAGAACCTTCTCTTCCAAGATTAGGCATCCATCAACCCACAGAAAACGCAGACTCGGGAGATGAATAAAGGAGCCTGGGCTTGGTTGAGTGACAGACGACGACAGAGGAGCCAGTGTTTGACACAACAGTAACGACGCCTGTGAGAGCAGCCCCTGCCGTTAGCGTCCTCTTCCCAAATACAGCCCATTACCTGGCAAGGGCAGGACGCTTTGGCAGAATTAATCACTACCTGGAAAACAATTTCACACTAGAATAAACAGGAGCGAGAATAATAAATGTATCGCATTGTCCAGTTCTTAACCCGGGCCTTGATATATATTAAAAAACAAGTCAATTACTTTCAGCAATGACAGAAACTCATCTTGTTTAGCGAAATAAGATAAAGAAGTCTGGGGGTGGAGAGCCGGCGAGCGGAGGGAAGACAGCCCCGATGATAAATATCAGATGTCAAGCCTTCCCTCAGCCTCGGGCTGCTCCGCCGACTCGGTTACGTCTGAAGGAGCAGAGGGACGAGGCCACACAGAGCATTAGAAGGGAGAGGATATCAGCTACCAGGGAGCTATTATGAAATATGGAAGGGAGACACAAAAAACATAGAGCCATTTTTCTTTCTTTCTTTTTTTTTTTTTTTTTTTTTTTTGAGACAGAGTCTCAAGTTGTCACCCTGAGTAGAGTGCCTTGGTGTCACATCTCACAGTAACTTCAGACTCCTGATTCTCTTGCCTCAGGCTTCCACGTAGCTGGGACCACAGGCGCCTGCCACAGTGCCCAGCTATTTTTTGTTGTTGTTGTTGTTGCAGTTGTCATTGTTATTTAGCAGACCCAGGCTGGGGTCAAACCTGCCAGCCGCAGTGTATGTGACCAGTGCCATAGCTACTGAGCTACAGGTGCCGCCTTGTATAGCCATTTTTCAATAAAAGCGTCCCATCTCTCTGTAGGAGAGCTTCATTCCTGCTCTCCTGGTCTGTGTGGTCTCACGGAGATGTGTGGACTCATGTGGAATCAGAGCGTGAGGCCAGAAGACCAGCTTATTTCCCAAGACAAAGCTGGGTTACTTGCCTTCATCATCTGCTGGACAGATGGACTTTTCTGCACTGATGTTAAATCGCTCAAGAGGCATTTGAAAGAAAACACTTTAATCCTAAAGTAAATGGCTGTTCATATTGATGGTTTGTGGTACGAAGAAGTAGAAACCATTTTATTTTTGAATCCCAGGTTGTATGTGCCAGACAGACCCTGGGCTTCCTGGAGTTTGCCACTAGAACATGTCACGTGGAAGGTGGTCAAATTACATTCTGGGTCACAGAGAGGCTGTTTTTTTTGCCAGTGACCCAGCTTGTCTTTTGTGGGTAAGATGATGCCTTGCAGGGCTTCCTGGAGTATACAGGATGCCCTTGAAAATCAGTCAAGGTATCCTTACCAACTGCAGAACCTATAATCTTCTTACGCCCTTTGATGCTTGACCCTTGTCTCTTTCTATCCTTGGAGAAGAGCGTGATGGTGCATTAAGTCCCTGCCCAGTGCCAGCCTGGGCCTGGGGGGGTGGGGGGCGCCATTGACACAGTAGCAGGGACAAGTAGATGTCTTCAGGCATCATGCCCATGATGGCTCTAATTCACACAAGGACTTCTACAAAGGGGTACGCCCTGGATCTACCCAAAGTAAACATGTTTACATAGACGTGGGGGCAGAAAGGGGGGATGCCTTTTCTTACCCCTCCTAAGGGTCACAGCCAACACTCCTATCACTAAAGACAGAGTAACAAGCGAAAAGTATAACAACTTTATCAAAGTTTTACATGACACAGCAGCCTTCAGAGATGACGACTAAAGACTCCGGGACACTGTTTCCATGTATGCTTAGGTTCCATGAGGAATGGACAGTGTGTAGAAACATGCATGGGCAAAGGCTTTGCTCTAATGATGACAGATATGGGGATTGGGGTAGCAGTGCCCTATGTGTAACGGTTAATTAGGATAACAGTGGCCACCCTCATAACTGCAATTTCAAAGTAATACTATGGAAGGAACAAGTGTGGATGGGAGAAGAGGAATCTGGACGGTGCACCTGGAACAGAAGATGGTGGCTTGACCTAGGAAGATGGCACAGGGGAGGGGGAAAAGAGGAGAGGATGTGACAGGTCTCGGTGACAAATTGGGTTGGGGTGCACAGGTAAAATGAGACGTGCCAAGATGATTCCAATTCTCTGACCATACAGCCAGGTAGGGGAGGGTTGGGAGTCACCATGTAATACTGACCTGGGGGACAGAGGGTTACATAACCAGGAGGCAGCCTTGGAATGAGAACCAAAGAAAAATTTTGCAAAATGGAGAAGTTCTGGGATGGATCACAGGAGGGCCCAGCAGATGGAAGTCCCAGAATCATCTTTGTCTATAAGGACAGCTTACTGAGCGCTGGGTCCCTCAAGGTGACCTACGGCTGGTCAATGCCAATGGCTATTCAGTGAGTCAGGGAACATCTGAGGGGTCTGCAAGTCAAGTGGGAACTGTTGGAGTAACCTGGAGGAGACCAGCTCCTTTGGGGCGCCTGTGAACCGTGCACATTTTGCTTCCTCAGGAGCAGATGGAAAACAGAGACTCCTCTGGAGTAACCTGCAGGAGACCAACTCCTTTGCATTAAGATAATATTTTATCTCATGTTTCCCAAAAAGCAGAGCCTGAGGCAGGGGTTTTGTGTTATTGCTTTTGCTGGGGAGTATAATCCCAAATGGAGTGGAAAGGTGAGCAGGCAGAGCCAAATGCATGTGTGCCATTGAGCAACAGTCCCATCTGGCTACTGTGTTCCCTGGAGACCATTCCTGACAAACTGTATCTCCAGTCCATGTCTCCATGGGGAAAGGGGGAGACTTCATTCCCGCTTCTGTCTTCCACACACTGACATCTTATCCGGGTACACATTCTTCTCACACTTCCAGATGACCCCAGTGCAGCCATCACACTGGTCTCAGGGCATTTCCACCTCTTGCTAACCCAGAAATCCCAGGACAGAGACTAGTTGCTGTCAGCCAGCTATACCTGGCTGACACGTGTGGCTTCATGTGGAAGGCATGTGCTGATCTGAGTGCTTGCAGCATTGATTCCCACAGCTGCAACCAGGGCTGGAACCAGCAGTAAGTTAGTCTTACAGCACTCCTCAGAAGAGCCTGAGTTGGGCTCTGCTGTGCTACAAAGACTGAGCCCCACCAGGCTGAATGCCATCTCTGAATATGGCCATGGCCAGGCCCAAGGTCATTGTCAAGCACAGAGAATTCACTCCCGCTTCCCGGGCCATCATGGTGGGGAGGGACACATGTCTTTCACATGAAGCCACCTCTCAGGCACTTGCAGGGCAGGGAGGAGTAGAGTCTAGGTCTCAGAGACTCCAGGGGGAGAAGACCAGATCATTTAAATGTGGCTTGGAAGGAGGGAGACTGGGAACTCCCAGCACACAGATGTTCACGTCATTTGCATATGAAAGAGATCATGGGGCTTTAATATTCAATGATGCCCAGAGTACAGGGGAGGATTAAGAATTAGCTACGGGTAAATCACAAAGCCTGTGGACAAAACAGGCTGTAAAATAGGAGGAGTCCGAGACGCTCCGGGCACAGGACTCACGAGTCTGTTTTCCATCAGCTCCTGAAGAAGTAAAATGTGCAGTTCACAGGCACCCAGCCTCTCCTTCTGCGCCAGATCTGTATGGCCTGGGACAGCTCAGCACTCTGGACAGCTGCACCTGGGGCCAGTCCGAGTGGGAGACACTTGGGCAGGCCCACGATAGGCCCCATTCTAATGCAGTTTCTGTCCATACTGGGCAAATTTTAACCTCTTGTTGTGGCGAGGGAGCTCACTGACTTCCTGAGAGAACTAGCTCTCCCCTGAATTCCCATCTCAGCATCTGAAGTTCACTCACTGCCGGGGAGGGGGCGGATAGAAGGAAGTCACCTTGCCCCAGTTTATCCCTGAAGACCAAGATTGACCAAGCGTTTGCCAAGGTCCCGGGTTTGTTTGCTAACACCACCACACTGAAAGAAAGGAATTACGCTCCTTGCTTTAAAGATGAGGAAACTGAGTCTTGGGGCTGTTGACTGCCTGGCTAGTGGCCAAAGATTCCTGGAGGTTGGAGACAAGATGTGTGGCCCATGCAAAGCTCCAGAACCAGAACTGAGAGCCACCTGCGTCTTCCTGGGTCTTGAGCAACCCACTAGAGGATATACCACAGCGCTGTGGGGGCATCCGGTAAGAGCTGCGTCGGAAAAATCAGAGTCAAGTTGTTCATCTGCGTTTCATGTAAATATCTACCCAGGTACTGGGGATCACAGGTGACCAGTGTACACAGCCCTCACCACTTTCTCCCCAGCTCTATACCTGAATGTCCCCTTCCCCTCCAAATCTGTGAGACCATAAAAGAGAGAGCGTTTGTGCTCTTTTTTATTTTCAAAAAAATCAGCTTTAAAGAGGCACTGAAGGTTTCAGTAAGGGTACCCAGGGCAAGCAAATCATTATCTGGGAGCACGGCTATAGAGGATTTGGGGTGTTTGTATATTTTTTTTCCTTTTCTAAACAAAAGTACCTTCTGGGTTTCTCTCAAAGGATGTCCAATATCAGCTCCTCCAGCACCTGCTAATGCTCAGCTAAGTCGAAAATGCAGCCTTCCCTCGGGGCCCAGGGCTCTGCCGACAATAGGGAAGAGGGTGAGGGAGTCTCCAGTCCACACAGTGGCAGTAACTTCTCAGGGGCTTCAGTGACAGGCAGTGGCACCAGCTGTAAACGACTCTTCACGTGGTGTGAGCGTGAATGTGCACGTGTGTGTGCACGTGTGTGTGTGAGAGAAAGAGAGGGAGAAAATGAGAGATGACTCAGGCTGGGGGCTGGAGATACACCTGGTGGTTTTAGCCGAGAGCAAGTGATGACTGCTTATCCTCTGCTCTCCTGAGCCTTTCTCTTGGTATTTTGCCAGTTACATCCTTTTTATGATCACAGACAAGGATTCCTCCATCTCAACCACCAAACTGCCATGTGATCCTAAAAACGACATTTCCCAAGATGGTTTATCTCCCTGGCCCTGAGCCTTTGGACCATAATCCTCTGTGATCAGAGCACGGCACCTCAGGGTCGTGTTACGGTTGGCGCAACCTGACCACAAAGTGTCAGCCTTGGAAGGAACTTTGGAGGTGATAATACCACACCACCCCTGAAGACTGAGAGAGACTTATGACAAGTAAACTAGGGTAGGGGTCTACGGCCAAGGTGCTGGTTAAACGCATGCCCCTCCCCCCTTCAACCTGCAGGGCCTCCTTCCTGAAGAAAGTGAGGGAGGCAGAGGTGACAGGCCCATCCTCACGGTGCAGCTGTCTAGGCTCAGGGCTGACGGGGAGCCTAGGACACGTGGGGAGGACCCTGCACCCACCCCCACGAAAGGCAAGAACTTAGAAGCAGAGAGAAGGGTGGAGCCCACGTTCTACCCTTTCCCTGGCCGTGTGTTCTCATGGCTACCCACGCACACAGAACTCCACAGAGCTGGGGGGGATGGGGTGGAACACCATCTGTTTGGAATACAGCCAGGGTTTACACTGAAAATACCAAAATCCTTGAAGAGGCGTTAAGGACTGCTGATTTGTAAGGTACCATCCGGTATGGGCCACCACGTCCCCATCTCAAGGGAGACTCTAGCAAGCCCCCCCTGAGCCTGCTGCTCTGAGCAGACCAAGCAGTCAGCCGCACATGCTCCCTAGGCCCTGAGACCAAAGTGCCCACTGGCTGGATTCAAGGCCAGGTTTGCCCTTGGGCCTCACCTCTGTGCTCATCTTATCTCCTGGGAAGCACCGCCTCTCCCCAGGTGCAGAGACACACTCTACTTCCTCTTACTCATGGCTCACACCCCAGGTAGCTCTGGCCTTTGCAGGCCACAATGGTGCCCCATAAGTGCCCCTGGCTGGTCAGCTTAGGGTCTTGACCATGCCCCCCACTTAGTCCCCCCTGCCCTTGTCCCCCACATACTCAGCCCACCTGCACCACCTGCACCTCTTGCTCCCACAGGGTGAGCAGCTCATGAGGACACAGCCCTGGCCCACTGGAGGCTCATGGGGCCTGCCCTGCTTCTTTGGGGTTTACCTAAGAACAGGAAGGAACAGAAGCTGTAGTAGATATAAAACAAGCCAGAATGTCCCCTGTCATGCGGGGCTCCCAGCTGGCTTCTCTGCCCATGATGGTGCTCAGTCCACCTTCTTCCCCCATTCTATCCACCAGGCTCCCACGCTGTCAAATCAGATCAACAGAAGAATAATAATGTCAACGATTTCTTCAAGGTTTTTTTTTTGCAGTTTTTGAGTGGGGCTGGGTTTGAACCCACCACCTCTGGCATATGGGGCCAGTGCCCTACTCCTTTGAGCCACAGGCACCGCCCATGATTTCTTCGAGTTCTAAGACAGCTTTTTGTTTATTGATGCTTCCTGTACTCAGAATAAGTCAAATTATTCTTCTAAACAGGGAGACTCAAATCACTCTCAGCAGGATTATTTTACTTTATCCTTATAAGGAACTTATCAAGGAGGCAAGATGAATACAAGACCCTGCTGATGAGTTTCGGAATGGCTGGAGGGCGTGGCAAGAATGTCACCTTATTCACCCTCTGTGGATGCCTCTAGGAGCATCTGAGGTCCCAGAGCAGAGCAGAGCACAGCAAAGTGTCTTCTGGGTACAGGAAAATCAGCGTGAGATCGCTGGAGAATTCTGTACACAGCAATTTATTTTGCATAGTGCCATGGAGGCTGGGCTTCAAAGAGAAGGTAGAGAAGGAAAGAAGTTAGAGAAGTAGGAAAAGGAAAGGACTGTTTCTGCTTCCCCATGGCTTTTGCTCCTCCTCCTCTCCAGCTTTCAGAGCCCCAGCAGGCACCAGCCTGCTCAGCCACACCAGTTTCCAGAGGATGAAGACTAAATGGCTCAGGGGGAAGGCACCTCTGCAGGCTCAGCCACCTATCCAGGGGGAGGCAGCAGTGAGGCCCGGCGTCCCATGAATCCTCCTAACAAGGAGCTCCCGGACAGGCAGACACTTTAATGAGCCTGCCTGGATTTGTGGCTGACACCCAGCAGGGGGAGAGAGAGAATGATTAGAGGGCCCTGCCGCATGGACGGGGAGAAATCATGCACACGGCCAGAGGGGCAGCTGGTTCAACTGGGCTATAAACCTGTCATGGGAGTCAGTGGCTTCTGGGGACCGCAGGTGATTGGCAGGCACTGGGGTGGAGAGTAGAGGGGAGGGGCAGCAGAGACCAGGTTTCACCAGTCTATACAGCAGGCACTGACCTCCACTGCCTTCGACACTGGACCTGTCCTTCTAAGAGTGGGCATAGCATAGGTGATGTATTTGCAGTCTCAAGATGACTCTCTGGAGAAAAAATTCACCTGCCTCCCTGGAGAATCTATTCTAGTAGTTCTTAAGTAGCAGAAATCTCTGCCAAGTAAACACTTCCAGAAATACAGATTGCAGTCAGAGAAGGTGAAATATTACCCTGGCTCTGGATGTTATGCACCCTTATGCACATCTAGATTTGTTACTTAGACTTTATCTGCCAAGGAAAGAGTATATTGACAAAACTTGCTTTCCTTAACCTCTCTCTGCATGTGCGGTAAGTCTGGTTTCTGTTCTGTGTCCAGGGGACATGACGGGCATGCACAGCAGAGCGTGTCAGCCTAACGTCACAAGCAGGGAAGTGAGATGGACAGGAGTCCAGCCGGGCATCCTGTGCTGGGCACCACGCTCGTGCTCAACTTCAGACAATCATGCAGTCTCCTGGCCTCCAGAGTCATTCTAGGTAAAACAACAAAATACCCATCAACTGTAGAACAGAAAAATGTGCTGTTTGCACGTTTAAAGGGCATTAAACTGCTAAGAGCAGGAACGGTCCATAACTATACACAACCCTAAGAGTGAATTTCACAAGCTAAATTCTGAAAGGAAGAACCCAGATATAAACACGTGTACAGTGCCACTCAACCCACATAGAGTACAACGTTGGCAAAATCAACATACGTGGGAGGACCCTGGAAAAAAGTCCTGGGGCCTCCAGGGCACAGCCACAGTAGGCTTCTTGATCTGAGAGCTGTTTATATCATGACTGTGTTAAAAGTTTACCAAGCTATGTGTTTAATATGTGCACTTTCTGGTTTTATAGTAAAAATAATAAAAAGTCGGAAAAGGGGGGAAAAGAGACAAATAAGTTAATAACTCCCGGGGTTTCATCCAGCCCCAGCAGGCTGTCACTCTAGTCTGTCTCTTCCCTTTAAAGCTTCCTTCTCTCCCTCTGGCCACTTTTGCTCATCAGTTTAAAGACGAGGGGGGATCGTCAGGACAAAAGGCAGGGGCCGATCAGGACCTTCACTTGGCAGCTCTGAGCCCAGGCCCAGTGGGACGGGGACTGATGCCCTTGGATTTCAATCAAGCCCAGTTTTATCAATAAATGTCAATGCCTGTCACCTTTCTATCCCAGGGAGACACTTCCCCAATCTAATCTTTATCTCTGGGCAGAAAAATTGAAAATGTTCTAGGCTTTAGGAGTTTGTGAAAATCTTTCTGTGAAAAAGCAATTTTTATTTTTGTGAACAGATATGATAAACTACTTTCTCATTACCTTCTGTACTGTGACGTCTCCACATCTGCAGCAGGCCCAGGGTGCTTTGCCCTTGATTAGGTCGTGCTATTTTAGGCTGCACTGGGGGCAGCTCTGTCTCCCTTCCCCCCAGCTCTCCTTGGGAAGTAATGAGGCAGTTTTCTGAGCCAAACTATAGGGCTGGAGACAATGAACAGAGAAGTGTTTGCCCTAAAACTGGGGAGTAGCAGTGTTAATTCTTTACCCACTGACCCCAAAAGCCTGTGTCAGATAGAATATGGAAAGCAAAGGTCCTCGAGTCAAACTTTACGCAAAGTCAGGGTTTTTTTTGTTTGTTTGTTTTTATTGAGACAGAGTCCCACCCTGTGCCCTGAGCAGAGTGCAAAGATGTCATAGCTCACTGCAACCTTAGACTTGGGCTATGGGCGCCTACTGCCTCAGCCTCCGGAAGACACTGGGATTACAGGTGCTCTACAGGGCACCCGGCTGGGTTTTTCCATTCTTTTAGGAGTCAGGGGTCTCACCCTTGCTCAGGCAAGTCTTGAACTCCTGAGCTCAAGCAATTCTCCCTCCTCAGCCTCCCACAGTGCTGGGATCACAGGCAGGTTTTTTTTTTTTTTTTTTGCAGTTTTTGGCCAGGGCTGCATTTGAACCCACTACCTCTGGTATATGGGGCTGGTGCCCTACTCCTTTGAGCCAGGGGAACTGCCCAGTCGGGAGATTTCAGTTAGGCAGCAGGCTAGCCACCTGGAGTAGGTAACAGATGTTTTAGAGGTTGAGATGAAACATCCAGTCCAAACCAGAGAGACATAAGAGGGCAACCCCCGGCCCGCAGGACGGCTCTAGTGGGTTCTAGCTCTAGCTAGTGGCTCTAGCACTCTGTGCTTGGGCAAAGCAGGTGGCTCTAAGCCCAGAGAGGTATTTGGGAACCTGAAGGACAAGGTCCTTGCTGGATAAGCAGAGCAGGCAGGAACAGTGACGGGAAGAAGGAGCCTTCACTATGTAGCTGCTCCCCTCAGATAGAGATGAGAGGGTCCCCTAGACAGTGAGCAGAAAGCCCCACGTGGGCAGTCTGTCAGTGGCTGCCCTCCCAGTTCATACTTAACTTACCCCAAACTCAGCTCTACCACCTGTGAGTGCCAGACACGGTTTGAGGCACTGAGAATACCAACACAAAACTAGCCCACAGGTTCTACTGACAGAACAGCATACAGATGGCACAGATGTGCAAGAGCAGGTGACCAACAGTGTGTGGGCAACCAGGAGGGTTCACAGGTCAGCCTAGGAGATGGAGCAGGGGCAGCAGAGAGGACATTGCAAGGGAGAGCTTATAAACACAGAGCCACTAGCAAGTCAGGTAGGGAAACTAAAGATTTAATTCATTTGCTCGACAAATGCTTAGCAAGCCCCGTGCTTGAAGTGTGGTGTGCAGGCCAGGACAGACACCTGGCCCCTCTGCTGGAGGTCGCATCCTGGTGGGGGACAGCTCCAGATGGACAGGCAGAGTATTTATTCTAGGAGAACTCTAGGAGAAGGGACAGTAAATGTAGACAGTGACCAGACCTTGGTGCTGATGGCTCTGTGTGGCATGAAGTGTTTGGCATTTACTCTACAAGCACTGGAAGTCGCTGAACTATTTTAAGTGAAGGGTCAATAATTTGGGTGAGAAATTCTGAGAGGAAGAGAAGTACTCTACAGATACCTCGCCTTATCCACTTTCACACACACATCTAGTGACTTTCCTCCTCTCTCCCCATTGGTTACATCCTTATCTTCATCCAAACTGGAACAAGAGGGTAGGGAAGCTGAAGCTTCTGGCTTCCTACTCAAGCGCTCCACCATTCTCAGTGAGAATTCATGAAGCAAAGCCAACCAGCTTCATGAGGCTCCTACTGGAGCCTTGGCCTCCTTGGGAACACTTGATTTTACCCACAGAGCTACCTGCAGACAGCAGGAGACCCAGGAAATAAACCTGTCACCCAGCCTGCAGATGCCTCTTACCCCATCATCACATAAAGAGGAAAAATGTCTTGCTCCTTCCTCTTATGTTGAGCTCTAGGTTTCCCAAACATCATCAGAAAGAAATGAAAGTGTGAAATCAGTTTCTGGCTGACGCAGTGAGAGATAATGTTCTGTTACTTCTCTTAGGGGGGTGTGAATCCAGATAATGAGCACCACAGGCCAGCCACAGAGTCTCAGCTCAGCAACACGAGAATGGCCTCCTCTCCCTCATGAAGTCTCCAGAGTTGAGCGAGCACTTGGCAAGTTCTCTTCCCCTCCTACATCACACAGGGGCCCAGGCTGTTCCACGTGTGGTCCCCTCTCCACCACTACATGGTGGATTGGGCCTAATGTCCTATCGTTTATCATGTGTTGTGGAAGAGTTTTTCAATGTGAAATGCTGATCTGATTTCCAGGCACACCCTCCAGTTACTGAAAAATGTTACAGTTATTTGAGATACAATGGCCCAAAGGCAAGAACTCAAAGAGATGGCATGGAAGGAAAAAGTTGATCTTCTACATTTTCTGGAAAACAAGAGTCAAAGAAAGATGGCAGAACCTTTTGGTGTTAGCAAGACCAGTTAGCAACATCCAAAAATGTAAACACAAGTACTTGGAGAGAGATGGGAAGGAAAGCAAAGCCCTACAGTGGAAAAGGGAAGAAAATTCCTTCAGTGAAGTCAGTGAAGCCATAGTAAGCTGGCTCAAATAAATGAGGGCCATTAGAGCTCAAATTTCTGGGCTGATGATCCAAGAAATTGCTAAAAAATTTGCACAGAAATTTGAGGAGGCAGATTTCCAAACATTAAGTGGTTGGCTCAAGAAATTGAAACTATGACACGAGATGTCCTAGGAAGTCCTGTATGGAGAATCCGGTGAAGTTCCAGTAGAAGTCGTGGACATGTTCATCAAGAAGTCCCCCAACTTCACCAAAGACCTCAGATGGTATCTTTAACATTGAGCTAAAGTGATAAACTGGGGACTCTCACGATGACACCTGACAGGAACCTTATCATGAAGCGTGACAAATGCAAGAGCAAAAATCTTTACAAAGATTTTCATTACAAATGTTTCACAGTTCTACTTTGTGCTAGCTCAGGTGCAGAGAAACCAAAGCCTTTAGTGATTGGTAAATTGGCAAACCATGTGCATTCAAGAACCCGAAGTCCAAAGACCACCCAGTCACTTGGAGATCAAACAAATGTGCTAGGATGATCGGCGCCCTATTTGAGGAGTGGGTAAGGGGGATCAGCTGAGAAATGAAGAAGAAGAAACCATCTGCTCTATTGGCAGCAGGCAACTGTCCTGGCCACCCACAAGTGATTTATCTAACAAATGTGACACTGAATTTCTGCCTCTATCCACAACCTCAAAATCCAAGCACTTGAACATGGCATCATCAAAACATCTACAATGCACTACAGGGTCCAGCTCCTACAGTGGGTTATCACTAGAACACACACCTGTGGTCCACCTGTGGAAGCAACTTTATCCACTGCATCAGTTAACTCTCTGCATGCTGTGCTCTGGATCAGTTATGGTTGAAATGAAGTCCTGCCAGAAACGATACAGAAATATTTCAAGAAAGTTGGATTTGTTGCAACCCAAGAGCATGATGTTTTGGCCTTATCAGTCCATCCACCTCCCATGGCAGAATGGAAGGAGTAGATGTTGATGGTTTTGTTGCGATGGATGATGAGATGGCAAACTGCAATGAACCTGACACAGGAGTGATTTTCCAAGTAATACTGACCAAAATACAACACATGAAGCAGCTGATGAAGTGGAAGAAGCGAGCAAGGATGGCACAGAAATTGCAGAGATTCCGAAAGAAGAGGATGTCAGGCATCTGATAATGCAGTTGGACATCAGTTGCTGTGGAAAAATGACCAGTATGCTGAGTGGTGTGGTCAATACTGAGAGTGCTTTCTCCACTTGTGTTTGCAGTAACAATAAAAAACAGACCAAAATTGACTCTTTTTTCAAAAGAATGACTGAATTATAAGAAAACAGTAAGTGTGTTGATTTTGTATGATACTTTATGTACGTTTTTACTGTGTTTTGATTGCATATGTTTTTGTATGATATTCTCTAATTAAAAAACTGTATAAGAGGGCAGTGCCTGTGGCTCAAAAGAGGAGGGCGCTGGCTCCATATGCCGGAGGTGGTGGGTTCAAACCCAGCCCTGGCCAAAAACTGCAAAAAACAAAACAAAAACAAAAACTGTATAAGAAAGTAAAGTACATATGTGTCAGTACAGTAGTCCTAGTTCCTTATGTTAACCATAACTTACCCTTGGATGGTAACTTATAAAAAGGTTTTACTGGTGTGTATGTATTTATGTGAATGTGTGTATATATATACATGCACATATATATCTCCATAGATATATAAATACGTGCATATCTTAATATACATCATAGTTCCCAATCCAGTGATAGATAACTATATCTATGTGTCTATCTGGAGATAGATCAATCAATGTCCCACTTCTAACACTCCACCAACTCTCTAACATAAGTATTACAATGGTCATCATTTCAGAGATTAGAAAAATAAAGCAAGGCCAGGCACAGTGGCTCACACCTGTAAACATAGCACTCTGGAGGCCAAGGTGTGTGGATTGCCTGAGCTCACAAGTTCCAGACCAGCCTGAGCAAGAGCAAGACCTCATCTCTAAAAATGGCCAGGCATTGTGGTGGGCACCTGTACTCCTAGCTACTTGGGAGGCTGAGGCAGAAGAATCGCTTGAGCCCAAGAGTTTGAGGTTGCTGTGAGCTGTGACACCACAGCACTGCACCATCTTTTGCCGGAATCCTCCATCGTCTGCCTGTCTTTCTCCATCTCTCTCATTAGGAACTCCATCACTTGAAAACACACGTCTGTATCTAACCCAGTCTACAACACCTCCAGACACGCCAGCACAGTGCTCCAACACAACCTGAGGCCTTGTGGCCATCTGGAAAAGGACCAACACTTGCCCTCATTATCACCTCTTTATCAGCCTGGACACCTGTGATGGGGTTCCAAACACACTACTCCAAAATACAGCACTTTATCATAGAGAATATTTTAAGCTGAAGGAATTTGGAAAGCTGCAGGAGCAGAAAGGACTTTCGGACCTTCCCCAGAAACAGGCCCTAAGATGCTTACATGAGAGGGGCTCCCTACATCCGGAAGAAAGGAGTATCCTTGTCTCAACAACACAGGTATGCTAGAGGAATCTGAACACAGAAGCCTCTCTGGATTCCCCACCATGACGTCCTACTCTTCATCAACCTACATAGAAATGCTCCAGTTTAACCACTTTTTCAGTCTTCATTTCCTTAGGCTCCTGTTTCACATAAAACCTGCATTAAATAACTCGGCAGACTTTTCTCTTGTCTGTCTTTGGTTTCTGGGGCCCCAGGCAAGGAAGTTCCAATCAGGAGAAGGCAGAGTCACATGGCTTCTGTAGAGGTTCTCACAGCCCATGGGGAAAGCAAGAGAGCCTGTGGGTCTCTCTCAGCTTCCACTGCCCTCTCCTGGGTGTTTAACATCCTTCCTCAACAGCCTATGCTGGGGAAGTAACTCCAACTGACAAGTGAGAGGCAACGGCCGGCAGAGGCAAGTCAGGGCCCACAGAGGCAAGTCAGGTGCAGGGAACCCCAATGAGAGGCTTCTGCCTTTGCACAGTCCGAGCCTGGCTCCCTGCTCTCTACCCCTCGCTGTCAGTTCTGAAGTCAGGGCTGTGCCTTCCTGTCCTTGGTGTGACAAGTATTGCTTGGTACAATTAGCATTTAGTGTAAGGTGACCAGATTTTAACATTGGTAAAGCGGGACACCATGGGGGGAGGGGTGGGGCCTGACAACATTGCAAACTTTGATAAGCAGTTCTCAATAATCAGTTCTCAACAATTATTTGTTATTATTAAAGTTTAACATTATAAAATTAACAAAAATAATATAAAACACAAATCCTGGTGAAATAGCCACATGGCAGCCAAAAACCATAT
>CAUYQV010053458.1:0-16819 GCA_963574575.1 Galagoides demidoff | reverse complement strand
CATATAAAAAGGTTTAAATTAATTTCATAATAGGGGTGTGTACATTGGATACTTTTTCTTCCATTCCTGTGATACTTTGCTAAGAAGAACATTTTCCAGCTCCATCCATGTGAACATGAAGGATGTAAAGTCTCCATCTTTCTTTATGGCTGTACAGTATTCCATGGTGTACATATACCACAGTTTATTGATCCATTCATGGATCGATGGGCACTTGGGCTTCTTCCATGACCTGGTAATTATGAATTGGGCTGCAATAAACATTCTGATACAAATATCTTTGTTGTAATGTGATTTTTCATTGTCTGGGAATATACCTAATAAAGGAATTGCAGGGTCAAATGGCAGGTCTATCTTTAGTTCTCTAAGTGTTCTCCAGATGTCTTTCCAAAAGGAACATGTTAGTTTACATTCCCACCAGCAGTATAGGAGTGTTCCCTTTTCTCCACATCCACGCCAGCATCTCTGATTTTGGGATTTTGTGATATGGGCTAATCTTACTGGAGTTAGGTGATATCTCAATGTAGTTTTGATTTGCATTTCCCTGACGATTAAGGATGGTGAAGACTGTGGGTTTTAAAAGATTTTCTGTTTTAATAGAGTCAGGAGTACAAGTGGTTTTGTTTACACGGCTGACTTGTATAGTGGTGGTGTCTGGGCTTTTAGTGCTCCCATGAACTGAACCTTGTACCTTGTACCTAATGGATAATTGTTTTTCCCTCACCCCACTTCACCATGGCTCCCCCTTCTGAGTCCCCAGTGTCTGTTATATGCCCTTGTGTGCCCCTAGCTTAGCTCCTACTTATTAGTGAGAACATGCAGTATTCGTTTTTTGTTCCTTAGTTACTTCACTTAGGATAATGGACTCTAGTGGTAGTTTTAGATCTTCAAAAATATAGAGAAAATTCTACGAATTTTCAGGGAGAAGAAACGTTGTGCTAGAAAAGAATATTATTTGTAATGGTATCAACAACATATACAAAAGAAAATAAAGTACCACGCTCAAAGACTTTAAATTTGAATTTTATACCCAGCCAAGTTATCAATCAAGTGAAGATAAAATGAAACTTTTTTTTTTAACTGTAAAACTTTAGGAAGTTTGCCTTTCATGTACTCTTTATTAGTAAATTATTTTAATGCATACCGTGGGGGGGGGAATGAGGGCTTAAAACAATAACAAAACCAAGATAATATGAAATCCAGAAAGGAGTGGATCTTATTTAAGAGAGCAAAGAAGCAAAGTCCTAAGATGACAACGATATAGCTCACTTAGAAAGAAAATTGTCAGTTTGGAGCAGGAGAAATAGAAGGTATCAGGATGGGGGTCCTTGATTATGAAAGGGGTGTCTATATATTTGAGATCTGGGAAAAGATAAACTGGAATGTATGCTGAAGCAATTCGAAAGGTCACTAGAAACACTAGGAAAGGTACAAAGCTTCATAAAAATATCAAAATTATAATAGGAAGCATTCAGTACAAATAAGAACAAGAAATTAGTGGGGCTCAGAAAGAAAATTGGGATCTGCTTTGAAAGACAAGTTTTAGAAAGGCATGGCCCAAATACAATACACTAAAATGTAACAAAATATTTAGTAATTAGGACATTGCAAGACAAGTGTGAGTGTTTAGCCTCTCTTTCCTTTGAGAGGCATGAAAATTGGGACTTTGGGACCATGTATGCTATTCTACTTTGCTGTGAATATTTGCACAGTCACATAATGGAAATGTTGTTTGTACTTTGTTTTTCGTGTTTAATTTTGAAAAATTTGGAACACACACACAAAAGTGTTACATAGCACAATGAACCCCCAGGTGCCCATCTTCTAGCTTCAATGGTGATCCATGTCATGGCTGGTTTTGTCTCATTTATACTTCCTGCTTTCTTCTCTCCCCACTTCTTGTGTGGCTTGGAAATACATCCAAGTCATCATAGCATTATATCCATAGATAATTTAGTATTTAGGTCGAAATAGTAGGCTTTCAAATAAACGCTATACATTGACTGATACATGCCTTACATCTCTTTGGATCTTTCTCCATCCTTGCATTTATTTTTGTTTATTTATTTGTAGAAACCAAATCATGTTTCCTACTGAGTTTCTCACAGTCTATGTTTGTAAAATTAAACCCCACTCTGGTTATTTTGCTTCTTCCATAAATCAGCAAGCAGATCTGGAAGCCTGACCAGATTCAGATTTGGGTTTTTGCCAAGTCTGATTCATAGACAGTAGTATGTACTTCTACCAGGAGGCTCATTTCAAGCTGGTTGTCTTTTAATTGATATTAGTCACCATTGACAATCATGGCCTAAAGTCATTAATTCATTAGTGATGGTAAATCATTTTTTCTAATTCTATCCTTCCTTTTCTGCTTATTTTTTGGGACACTTGTATAATAGATAAACTTTCTGTTGTCAACCACTGTATGCTTGGAGCCCTTCCTTCGAAATCTCCTAATCACTTGGCTCCTTTGATTCCAGGGGCCAACTGCCCACCAGGTCCTCTCATATCTACACTCTCAGAATTCTGACTGCAGTTCTCACTGTCACTGCTGGAGGACCTTACGATGTAGAGAGAAGGCCCTGACTCACTGAGATGGTAGCCTCTCCCACTGTCTTCCCTCTAACCATTTTGCCTCTGGTCCATCCTCAACATTAGTTAACTTTAATCTTAGTTAACCTGAGTGCTGCTCAGATAGGAAATACAGAATAAGTTGTTGCTTCTTTCCTTTTATTTCCCAGTTTTCAATAATGAATTGATTCTCTAGCATCTTCCAGAGGTGACTAATATTATTTTTAAATGTGCTTTATACATGTTAATAAAATCATGGGTTTTGTCTTGTTCATAAATCATGAACAAGACAGGGTTCTGTGGGTTTGTTCTTAAGTTGAATTTGTATGTAAGTTGGAACAGGTACATTTACCTACTACTTGTAATAACCCCTGTTTGTAAGTGTGAGTCATATATAAGTCAGCATTTGTAACTTGGGAACTGCCCGTAGTTGGTGTGTTTCCATCTGTCGCAGTAGTTAATGTTATCCTTGTTACTGTTCCTTTCCACACTGGGCTCGGGGGTGCACAGTTAGGGTATCCCCTCTCTCTAACCATCTTTTTCACTTGACTTGGGATGATGCAGAGAACCTCCATTAGAACCTGCGATCAGCTCGATTAACTGCATGTGGGAGAAGGAGGCAAGCCTAGGTATAAACTACCTCCATTTTCTTATATCCCTGAGGCAGCACAGCCCATAATCTTAGATCTTGGAGCCAGTTAATCTGAGATCAGTCTCCATTCAAATAAAGTTTGAGCAGACATCTTCCCAAGACTACTGACTACCAGGCATCTCTGGTAGTTGCCTTGACCCTGATAAGCTTCTCTTTGGCACATTGCCCTCACACACTGCCTGCAGTCCCGCCCCAGCAGCCTTTCTTGCAGCCCTACCTTGTGGGCGTGGTCTGCCCTACCCACATATTTTCTATTACTGATCATCTGTATTCAACAATTCGGCAACATTTATTGGGCTGTGGGTGTGTCCTCTATTTGGTGGGAGGTAAAAAGTCCAATAACAGAGTTAATGAACACCAACATAGGGTCAAAGGGGGTGGAATGGAAATCTAAATTAAACCCTGTGGGAACCCAAGAGAAAAGGTGATTAGTCACATTTGTTCTAAGTGCATCAGGAAATGCTTCATGGAAATGGTGTCTGTCCTGGGCGTCCATGGGCAGGTTTCAACAGGCAAAGTGGGGAAAAGGCATTCCCAGTGAGAAGGACGGAAGGCAAGGACAGAGCTGGGAAAGTTCAGGTTGGTGGAGTTCTGATCATCAAGGGCCTCGAATGCTGTGCTCAGGAATTTGGAGTTGCTTCTGTAAACAGTGGCAGATCAGTGAAAGCTTCCAAGCAGGGGATTGATACAAGAGCTGACAACAGGGGCCATTTATTGAACACTTACTATGATTATGATCCAGGCACCATGCTCAACGCTTCATGAGCATTCACTTAACCTTCGTAATGACCCCTGAGGAATGCGAACCTGAACAGTAGTTTGAGGATGGACCAGAGGCAGAATGGTTAGAGGGGAGACAGTGAGGGAGACTATGATCTCAATGAGTCAGGGCCTCGTGTACATGAGAGACCTCATGTAGGGTCTCTCTATATCCTGAGGTCCACCAGCAGTGACAGTCAGAACTGCAATCAGAATTCTGAGAGGGTAGATTTCAGAGAACTAGCTAACCTGAAGTTGACCCCTGGAAGCAAAGGAGCCAAGTGATTAGAAGATCTAGAAGGAAGGGCTCCAAGCAAACAATGCCAGCAGATTCCAGTTTGTGGACCTCGACTTCCCTACCTTCCACCAAAAGCCCAGTCTCAGGGGAATAGGGCATTTTGCTATCATGTGACTGTGAGACTTGGACATTCAGGAGAGTTACAGCAATGAGGGTTTTTCCAGTTGGTCCAGGTGGGAGACCATATGGTCCAGCAATTAGGGGTTAGAAAAGCACCTTCTTCCATAGCACTAAGTATGTATCGGGCACTGCTGTAGTCACTTCACAGACCTCATGTCACTGAATAATAACAATGACTTTATGATAATGGTCCCTGCTACAGTCTAAGAAAACTGAGATTGAGAGATAACGAGCTCACATAGCTACTGAGCAGCGGAACTGAGATACTCACTCAGAGTTTATGTTTCTGACTGGTATAAGAAATTGCCAAAGAGGAAGACAGACTTCCCAAAAAGCAGGCAAGACAAGCCTGGCTCAAACTGGACTCCTCCTATCTACTCATACATTTATTCATTCGCTCATTCACTTATTCATACTCTAAGAGATCACTGAGCACCCACTGTGGGGCCGGCACTGTGCTGGGTATTTGGGATTAAAAAAATTAACAAGACACCACCTCTGTCCTTAGGGAGAATATTTTAGAAGTGAAAGCAGAACATGAAATGCACCAAGGAGGGAAGCTCACCTGGCTTGTGGGGAAGTTAGAGAAGAGTTTCTGAGGTGACACTTTGTCTCAGTGCAGGTGTAGAGGTGTCAGCTAAGATGAGGAGGTTGGAAGGGAGCAGCCTGCAGACAGAAGGGCTGGTGCAAGGAGGTCTGGACTGTAATCTGGAAAGACACAACCCTGAAGGCCGAAATCCCGAACACTGAAATCCTGAGAGAATAAAATCTCTAAAGTCTAAAATCCCCCAAATTACAACCACAGGGTAGTTGTATCATGTTTGGTGGACATGATTACCTTGTTATTGTCTTTTTTTTTTTGGAAATTAAGTATGGTTTGAAGAGATGTATATGGCTGCCAAGTTGATGAAGAGTGGACTTGCGGGTTTAATTTTAGGTGGCCACTTGATGGGTTAAGGAATACCTAGAAACAGTAAAGTATTATTTTGAGTTTGTCTGTGATGGTGTTTCCAGAGGAGAGGAACATGTGTGTTTGAGTGGACCATATGGGGAAGATCTGCTCTTGGGATTTTAGGCTTTAGAGATTTTAATCTCTCAGGATTTCAATGTTCTTGGCATTGGCAGGCACCATCCAGTTGTCCGAGGCCTGGAGAGAACAAACGCAAAAGATGAATTTGTCTCTCTCTTTGAGAGCTGCAACAGAATTTTCTTTTGCTGCCTTGGACGTCAGAAAACACTGAAAATTTCTTCAATAAATGAAGAGATGTCCTTTCTGCACAACTTCTTTTGTGAAAGGTAAACTTTCTCAAGATCTCAGCTCCTTGGGAGGCCAAGAAGGGAGGATTGCCTGAGCTCAGGAGTTCAAGAGAAGCCTGAGCAAGAGCAAAACCTTGTCTCTACTAAAAATAGAAAAAATAGCCAGGTGCCTGTAGTCCTAGTTGCTTGGGAGGCTGAGGAAGGAGGATCACTCATGCCCAAGAGTTTGAGGTTGTTGAGAGCTGTGATGCCACAGCACTGTACCCAGGGAGACAGGTGAGTGGCTGTATACACAGTGATGACTCATCATGGTTTTTGATTGATAGGCATCAAAAGACTTAGGTTGCCATAGTGTTTCAGATGGCTGCAGTTGTAAAGCTGGGTGCACACATTACCAACCACAGTGACACGTGTTTATGCATCTCCCTTTTTAACCCATTGCTTTATGAATACAGTTTGTCTGCTCATAACTGTTAATGTTCATGCGACTCTCATTAGCAGGCCTGAGTGTTTATACTTGCAAAGATATATTATTGTCTATTTTATTGGGTAAAGTGGCCTGTGAAGTGCTTTGTCATGTTTTTATATGCTTCCCAAATAAGGTATCTTTCTTTTGTTTGTTTGAGACAGAGTCTCACTTTGTCACCCTCAATAGAGTGCTATTGCATCACAGCTCACAGCAACCTTAAACTCTTGTGTTCAAGTGATCCTTTTGCTTCAGCCTCCTGAGTAGCTGGGACTACAGGTGCCCGCCACAACACCCAGCTAGTTTTAGAGATGGATTCTTGCTCTTGCTCAGGCTGGTCTCAAACCCGTGAGCTCAGGCGATCCACCCATCTCAGCCTCCCAGAGTGCTAGGATTAAAGGCATGAGCCACTATACCTGGCCAATAAAGTATCTTTTAAGTAATTTTTCCAGAATTATAGTTTCAGGATTTTGGTCTTTTGGGATTTCATTTTTATTTTAAAGAATATAACATTTTATTTCTACTTAAGGCTGTATATAGGACATGAATTTAGAAATAAAATCATTGCAAATAAAATCTGAAATATTAATACCTTATAATTTAATACACTAATTAGTCCATTCCCTATAAAGCGGCCACATTAGCAGTTCACATTTGGTCTTTGTTGTAGTTACTGACATAAGTTCTTAATTTCAACATTGGGATTTCAACATTTGGGATTATGGGGTTCAGGATTGCGTCTTTCAGGGTTCTGACCAGTTCCTAACACAAAGGCACAGGCCAGACAGAGAGACAATGCCGTACCGAGAACTACAAGCATCTTGGGTTGCCAAAGGCAAAGATGGGAGGCAGGAGGCTGAGTGTTCCAGAGTCACAGGCTGGGTTTCATCCTGCAGGCCTTGGGGACCCACTGAAGGGCAAACTCACATTCAGCGACTCATTCTGGATGTAGTGGGGAAGAGACAGGAGGCTGGAGGCCAGAGGAGGCTGACAGTGGTGCAGCTGAGGGACGATCTGGATTGGGCAATGGTGGCCCAGTGCACAGGAGGGGCAGGTCTGAGAAATGCTTAGGGGCAAGATGGGCAGCACTTAGGAGTGGTCTTGGGTGGGGACAAAGGGCCAAGGTCCCTTCCAGAATGACTCAGGTCCTCAGGTGCCCTGCAGGGTTCCCCTCTCAGCAGCTCTCCATGGGCAGTTTGGACACTGATCAATCCTCATGCCCAGGACAGGCAGTCTGACTAAATGCCTGTGGTTTCTGGCACTGCTATTGTGGGGTGCAGAGTCTCTATGGAGCAGGACTGTGGTCCTGGGGCCACTGACCAAGATGGGTGCCCCAAACTCCTGCTCCTTCCAGGAGGAAAATGGTTAGCTCAGGAGGCCCCGGTTGCTCCAAGCCTGTATGCTCCCTGGGAAGGCTTGACTTCAGTAATGGTCCGGGCCAGTTCCTGGGAGAGGAGTTCTGAGGCCACAGGAGGTGGGTTCTGGAATATTCTGTTTTATAAGGGTTTTCTGTATGCCTGAAGCCTTTACACACATGCTGCCAGTTTGATCAGATGATTTCTGCTACAATGTGACTTGTGGTCACACCTGCTCTTGCTCTGGGGTGGGGGGCTGAAGTATGAGTAGCTGAAGCCAGTCACACAAGTGCAAACTTCAGGACAGACCCCCCCCCCCTGCCATGGAAGCCCTGGACACCAAGACTTAGGCGAGCTTCTTTGATTAGCAGCACTTCGTGTGCATTACCACACACCGCTTCTGAGGGGATTAAACACTCCTGTGCAGCTCCAGGGGAGAGGGGGGCACCTGGATGTGGAGCCTGCTTCACCTGGACTTGCCCGTGTGTCGCTTCCCTTTGCTGATTTTAATCCTGGAACTGTGAGTCCTGTGAGTCCCTCTAATGAATTGTCAGGCCTGAGTGTAGCACGGGAGCCCCACCGGGTTGACAGCAGGGTGCCCGTTAGAAAGGCGCAGCCCCTTCATGGGCTGGTCCTATGCAAACATGTCAGGGAAGCACTTTGTGGCTGGTGGGGCAGGTGGGCGGGCGTGACACTCCTGGGAGATGCTGGGAGGGTGTCTCCCAGCTCCCCCAGAATCAAGGCTGCTCTGTTCTTCGCCCAGTGGCCTTGGGGGCCTTGCTTTGATTCTGACCTTTTATCCACACACACACTTCACCTTTTCATTTTCAGCTTTCCCCAAGAGTCTGGTTGTCTTCCCAGCAGCCCTCAGGTTGGTTTCTTTTGCCAAATAGTTGTGTCAAAATTGGGCCCATAACTGCAGGCAATTTCTAGATACTGGAAAGCAGAACGTACCCTGAACAGCAGAGGTGAGAACTGACAATGGCCTGGAAGCCGCACTGGTTATCTGGACAACATGCTGGGCTCCGACAGAGAAGTTAAACTTCTCAGCAATGGGAATAATCCACAGCCAGAAAACCGGAGGTCTGACCTGAAGTGAACATAGGCTTTTGGGGGCAGAGTCTTAACTTCTCACTTTTATCATTTTATTGGCTTGTTTATAAAACATGGGGCTTACTTAGGAAGTGGCACCCACCTCCTCCTCAGATTTATCCAGGAAAGGACTTAGATGAACAGATATTTTTGCTCACCGTGAAGCCGAGGGCCTGGGACCTCTTTCCGTGCTTCAGCTGAACTGATGCCATCCTGGTACACATTTGGAAAACTTCGCTGAGGGCTCCCCCCAACCGAGCTAACAGCACGCCCCTCCCCGGCCCCCACCTTCTCATCTTATTTCCCACTTTCTGTTACCACGGGGCCCTCAGATCCCACCTAGACCTGTGGCAATTCAGACAGGGGGTTCTTTATTGTGTATGGCCACGTAGAGGCAGAGTTCAATGCAGGAAAACAGAAATTTGGTTATTTTAAGCAGAAAGGAATTTAACACAGGAAATGAAGTGGTACAAAGTTATTGCAAGGACTGATGGAGTAGATTCTAGGCTGGCCCTCCAGAAAGCTGCCCCTGGTGTACACACTGCCATCCCCAATAGCCAAGGATGCACCAGTGTGCTGCCTCCGCCACAACTCTCTTGACACCAGGAAGCTGGGGACTAACGCCAATGCTGGACACGCCCTGAGTTCTTGACCTCGCTGACCAGCAACAAGAGCCCAGGGTGAGAAGCAGGCCTCCCCTCATTTTCACTATTCTAAGATCGCTGAGGGATATACGTGGTAGAACCTAAATTTCAGGCGAGACCCTGAAGGAGCCTTTAGGACCCAATGGTCCACGTGTCACCAGAATTCTGAGCAGGAAAAGGTGGCGAGTTCTAGGAAATGACGCAGACAGGGAAGTTTGCTTTCCGCTACCATCTCCTCAGGAAGAAGTGCTTTCCAGGTCACAGGCTGGAGTGAGGAGAAACCCAGGGAAACTTGAATCCAAGGTTTTGTCTTAATGGTTTGGAGGTTTTATAGGAAGGATATACAGATTTTAAAACTATGGTTTCAAATTTGTATGGTATTCTGTGTATTATAAGAGATAGAGATGGTCTCACATGATTCTCCCACCTCAGCTATTTTTTAAATCGTGGGAAACCCTGGAATAGATATTTATAAAAAGTAGGATCCAAAACTGGAAAGTGAGTTGCTTGAGACACCTTAACTGAGAGAAGAGAAATGTGAAAAACAGGAAAAAAATTATCTAGATTTTGAACAGAGTTCTGTCTCTGAAACTCTACTTATTTGGGAAAAAAAATGTTTATTTTCTAAAAAGAGACTCAGGCTCTGCTATTGCTTGTTTGTACAAGCCTGTGTGTCTGTGTGTGTGTTCTTGGTCTAATAGCTGCATCAGAAGCAGGTGCTATTATCCTGAAGGTCTGTGCTCCATGAAGGCAATGCTGCTTTGAGGGGCAGCTGCCAAGATCCACACAGAAGTCAGAAACAAAATTTTGCACTTTACCATGAAACTCAGGTCTGGCATTTTCAGGACTGGGGGTTACTGGGAGTATGTGGAATGGATCTTAGCTTCCTAGGGGTGGGGAGGAGGACACCATGAAAAGCAGCAATACTGCCACTCCTGGAGGCTCTGTGACTGTCACACATCAATCAGAAGAGGGTACAGGAGGTTAAAGATGACAGGTGGCAGGTAATGATCACAGTGGGCAGAATCGTTTTGAGACATGCAGGGTCTATAATCAATAGGATGATCAATCTTCAGTGATTATCTAAGTTATGAGGATGGGGAAGGGAAGGACCTGAAGAGGTGAGGCAGGTGGGTGCAAGTGGGGGCAAAGATAGAAGATTTGACTGATGAATGGTACCATGACCTTATGTATATCCACAGACTGAGAAAGTAGAATATTTAGGGTATATAGCTCTAAGATGTGACTGGGAAAAAAATAACAGGACCTTATTGGGTGGTGAGGCTGACTTATCAGTGGGTGATGGTGGCTGGTCTGTCTCCTTGGACACTCATGGACCTGAACCAGTTTTGGATATTTCAGAAGTTCTCTCCTTTCCAGTACACAGCCATCTCACACTCCTTTCCCAAATATATGTACATGTAACCATTGCACCTCTACCTGACCTTGAGGAAATTATTTACATTCTATGGTACTTCAAACATTATCCTGAAGGCCAGACATTAGTCGGTAAAGCATCAGCACTTGGCCATGTTGGTGGTGATGATGCTGCTGAGGATTTAAAGAGATTAAAATACTCCCAGGAAGACGCATGAGGGGATGTGACAAACCTACTAAAGCACCTTTCCATTTTCAACACAACTTGTCCTGCCTGCTTGGATTGCAACTGTTCTATTTCCCAAAAAAACTTCAATCTATTTCCTTGAGCGCAGGCCTAGACTCTGAGTCTGAAGCAGGGACGGATCTCTTTATTTTATGGGAAAGAACCAAAGCTTGAGAGTTTCAGCTACTCTCTGACTGTATCACTTTAGTTGTCTTCTATTACCCAAATGTCAGACTATTTAAGGAAACTCAATAATGGCAGAGATACCACCACTTTCATTTTTCAAATTCAGCAAAGTTAAAGCCTCCTAACCTTTTCTGCCAAGTATACATCTTATAATTTTGAATGCAGGTGGCCTCCCAAAGTTGCCTGGTTGATTGGACTTTGAGAAAACCCCCCTTAACTCTAAAATATGGAATCTAGGAGTATTCATAGAGAATAAATATTTTTAACCAGAGATGTTTTCATTTGTTTCATTAGTTGGTTTCTACATTTCTGTCCTCTCTTTCCTAAAATAGTATGAGGTATGAAAAGCAGAATTAAAACCACATTACAACAAAGATATTTGTATCAGAATGTTTATTGCAGCCTAATTCATAATTGCCAGGTCATGGAAGAAGCCCAAGTGCCCATCGATCCACAAATGGATCAATAAATTGTGGTATATGTACACTATGGAATACTATGCAGCCATAAAGAAAGATGGAGACTTTACCTCCTTCATGTTTACATGGATGGAGCTGAAAAATGTTCTTCTTAGCAAAGTATCTCAAGAATGGAAGAAAAAGTATCCAACGTACACAGCCCTATTATGAAACTAATTTATAGATCTCAAATGAAAGCTAGAATCTAATTATAGCCTAAGAATATGGGGAGGGGGAGGGGAGGGGAGGGGGTGGATAGGTCGAGGGAGGGTGATTGGAGGGATCACCTCTATGGTTTATCTTACAAGGGTACAAGTGAATCTTTCTAAAAGTGGAATATAAATGTCTTAATGCAATAACTAAGAAAATGACATAAAGGCTATGTTGCCCAGTTTGATGAAAATATTTCAAATTGTACATGAAAACACCACACTGTACCCCATGATTGCATTAATGTACACAGTTATCATTTAATAATTAAAAAAAAAAAGAAAAGAAGAACTTAAAAAACAAGACCAAGAAAAGAAATAGGGTGCTTCGGGTGTGGGTGGGGATGGGGTGGAGACTTGTCTAATAGGAAAGAAATTAATTTATGGCATCTGATTTTGAAGCATTTAACAAAACTATTTGTAGGATAACTTTGAAGGAAGAGTCCAAGAAACTTGAGAGTGTGATTTTAGGAATTCAGATGAAAAACATAAGAATGATTACGGCCTTAAGAGCCTGAGAGTTTGTTTAATTCAATGCCAGTCTAATGGCAAATGAACACGAGATTGTTTTAGGGCAGGATTTCTTAATCTCAGTACTAGTGACATTTTGGACCAGACAATTCTTTGTTGTGGGTGTTTGTCCTGTGCATTGTGGAATGTTTTGTAGTGGCCTGTACCTGCTAGATGCATGTAGCAAACCCCCTACCCTCCAGTTCTGATCACCAAAAATGTCTCCAGGCATTGACAAATGTTCCCCTGGGGTACAAAATTATCTCCAGTTGAGAATCACTGTTTTATAGTATAGACTTGGGTATTGGTGTGCAGTCTAACATTGGCAATGGGAGTACTAGGGAAGGGAATGAGGTTGCTAGCATTTGGAACCTGGAAAGTTAGCAATTCCTTTTGAAACTTAACATGCTTCTTTTAAGGGCATCTTTAGGACCTGGGAGCGTTTCCTGCTTATCCCAACATACCACAGGCATCTTCATTGATTAGGGCTCCCCCTAGTGGGCAGGCTGCCATTAACCCTTCAGTCTCCAAAGGTCTTGCTCCTTGATCTTAGCAACACCCCTGTCACTAATGTCCTAAAGAAATTTAAAGGTGATCTACCATTCTACTAGTGGAACAGTTCCAGTAAGGGCTTTTCCAGGCCCTAGTTAAAATCAAAGACTTCCTGGAAGAGGGGAAAAATGTTCAGTGCGAGTATCAGTGACCTCTCCACTCTGAAATGGGACCTCAGGGACCTCAAATCAGCCAGCAATCATAAAACACTGTTGCCTTGCAGGATCTCTGTGAGTCACTCCCAAAGCAAGCACCTGTGCCTTCAGTGAGTCTCTGCCTGTGACTGTGTGTCTGAACTTGAGACGTGTTTTCTTGATTCGGAGGTTAGAAAAAGCTCTATAAATCTTTCTCTTCTTCATCTCTCCTTATCTCCTCTGTAGCACCAAGGGGCTTGGGAACTACAGTCACGGCTGAAATACTACCTTGTCTCTGAAGTTTGTATGAGGCAATAGGTGGTGGAATTCCTGTAAGGAATGCCTTTGGCATTAGCAGGACTTTCGGCATTAGCAGGACTTTCAGAGTCCCTGACACCCTGGATATGTGTAACCAGAACCAATCCATGGCAGACATCCACTGGTGTCAGATGTTAGGGGCAGACTTCATTCATTTAATAACTGTTGAATACCAACTGTACGCCAGGTACTAGGGTAGGTGCTGAGACAGGGAAAGACACAACTCTGCCTTGAAGGAACTTGCCACTAAGGAGAGAAAACCAAAGAAGGAAGTTTGAAGGAAGTACAGGCAAAAAAGGAGCACTTGCAAGAGTACAAATAAGGTTATCAGCGAGGTCCAAAATCATTACGTGAAAGAGCCGTGGACAACTTCATGACCCAGGGATCAATCTGGCCAATCCTAACACCTCCAGGTGAAACAACCAGTTGTCATGTTCCTCCCAGTGATGGGGATAGAAAGCACACAGCACCATCTACAGAGCATGACTGCCAAAAAATAAAGAATGAATCTAGTTAAGTCTACACATTTACAGGAAATGCAGAGGATAGTGGAACATGGTAACCAACACCATGGATGCAATCAGGCAAAATTCAAACTGAGGGAAATTCCCAGGGAAAATAACCAAATTTCTTCAACAAATAAATTGGGTGAAATTGCAAAATAAAAATCATCAGAATAAGAGAGACTTAGAGATTAAAAAGATTTGAGTCAAATCAACAAAATGTAATGTGTACATGTCATTTAAATATTGATTCAAACAATTCAACCATAAAAGGATATTTCTGGGACAGTTATCTGAAATCAAACTTAGACTGGATATTAGATGATATAGATACTATTAGTAACCTTGTTGAGAATAATAATGGTATTGTAGGGTTTTTTTAAACAAGTTCTTACATTAAAGATAGAAAAGAAGTTCACAGATTAAATGATATGATAATTGGGTTGGCTAACGTACTCCAGATATATTCATGTATTACTTGTATAATTAAAAAGTAAATGAAAAGAAAAAATAAAGTGTAAGGGCGTGGCCTTCCTTATTCTCTATTAACATTCATTACCGTATAAGAGAAACGTCATTTAATCTAAGGAGTTAGAGTGGAAGAGAAGTCTATAGAAACCAGGCTCCAATCATATAGATTATTACAGGCAAGGCCTTCTAGAGGGGAAGCAGAGAGCCAGGTGGCGAGTGTTTTCAGCTGTTGCCTGTTGCCTCCAAGAGTAGTCTGTGGCCCAGCAGCACTGGCATCTCCTGGGTTATTACAAATGCAAAATCTCAGGCCCATCTCAGACCCACTGAATCCAAAACTGCATTTTAACAAGATCTCTAGATGATTCGTATGCACATTAAAGTTTGAGAGACACTGCTTTAAGTGCCTGCTCATTTTAAAATAAAGTTTCTTCATTTTCTACCTCTGAAAGCTCCTCGTGACCAAATCTAAGATGTCATACAGGATCCCCTGAGAGCAAAGATTTGTGTATTAATCTGTTGCAACACCTACACTGGTACCCTTACTGATGGCTGATCTACCAACTATTCCTGGCCCCCAGCCACACAACATCCTCCCTGCCATGCTTCCTAATTGGTAATCTGCCACCCATGACCTTGGCCAGATGGTGTACTGCCTTGGGACCCCTGGCCTCATCAGCTGATTCCACACTCAGGCAGCACGGCATTACAAAGGGAGGCTGGTGCCCAGAGCATCCACAGAGATAGATGGCCCCCCAAAGAGTGTGGCATGCAATTAAAGAGAAAGAACTCTATTAAGTATTTTTATGGGGGGCCACAGCCCTTTACAGATAGGGGTCACCAGGCCTGCCATTAATCTAGTCTTGCTCTATCCACCAAATAGAAAATATTTTACATATGAAGAAATATGAGGAGGGCATAGGGGCAGCTGTGGAGTGCTTCAAGCCCATTCAGATAAGTGGGACTTTCTTCTTCCCTCCCTCTTCCCAAGACAAGGAGAGGGTTTGTCTCCATTAGTGTTATCTTGCCTTTTGAGCACAGCCTCCTTGGGTGCAGCATCTACATGCTCTTTGTGATGAACTTTTGTTCATGCACATGACTGTTTAATGAGTATTGATTCTGGTGATTGCTGTGATTGATAAGGTCTGAGGCATATCCCACTTAATACCTGAGTTGATATGAGGCATGTGGCATCATTCCAATTCTCAGGGAACTGGCAACTGTATCACAGTCTGTTTTATGAGGTGTCTCAGAAGAAATCTTTTCCATAATTCAATTTCTTTTTTCTTTCTTGAGATATTACGCTTTCAGCTGGGCTAGTGTACAGTGATGTCACCATAGCTCACTGCTACCTCAAATTCCTGGGTTCAAGAAATCCTCCTGCCTGCACCTCTGGAGTAGCTGGGATGACAAGTGTGCATTGCTGTACCTAGCTTATTTTTCCATTTTTTCTAGAGAAGGGTTCTTGTTCTTGCTTAGACTGGTCTCAAACTCCTGAGCTCAAGCGATCCTCCTGCTTCGGCCTCCCAAAGTGCTAGGATTATAGGCATGAGGTGCTACCCCCAGCACTCATTTTTCTCAACACTTGCCATCAGGTATGCCCTAAATAATCAAGCCTGACTCTTCATTCTGTTTCAGTGCCTGTGGATCAAGAAGACAGGGTCAAGTATCATGACTGCGTAATGGTAGTAGTGTAGGGTATGGGCTCTGACGCCAAACTACTTGGGTTTAAATCCAGTTTTGCAGGCCAGGCGCAGTGGCTCATGCCTGTAATCCTAGAACTCTGGGAGGCCAAGGTGGGTGGATTGCCTGAGCTCAGGAGTTGGATATCAGCCTGAGCAAGAGCTTGACCCTGTCACTACTAAAAATAGAAAAGCTAGCTGAGCATTGGGACAGGCGCCTATAGTCCCAGCAATAGAAGGCTGAGGCAAAAAGATTGCTCAAGCACAAGTGTTTGAGGTTGCTGTGAGCTATGATTTCATAGCACTCTACCAAGAGTGACAGAGTAAGACTCTGTCTCTAAATAAATAGATAAATAAATAAATCCAGTTGTGTTAACTGTGTAGCATTGAAGTTACCTCTCTATGCCTCCACTTCCTATATGTAAAATGGAGATGATGGTGACATCTACTCTAAAGTTTGGTGGTAAGGATTAGAAGAGATAATGAATATAAAGCACTCAGAAAAGGGCCTGGCATAGAGTGGGTGCTCATTAATGTTATTTGTTATGCCCAGTGCAAACACTTTGTTGCAATACCAGTTGTCCAACACCAATTCAGTGTCTCACAATTCAATTCACTTCTGATTCTAATTACTCAGAGTTAGGGCAGACCCCACAAATTAAGAGCAAAATTCTTTGATTCTGATACTACCTACCTGAAGTTAGCATCAGGTCCCATGAGTTAGAGGGCAAGGACCCCAGTAAAACCACCCTTACTTCAGATACTAACCAAAAGTACCATGAGCTACCTTAGGGTATGGGCTATGAGCTCATTAGCATAAATTCAGGTACCATGAAAAGAGGCTCTTTTTTTTTTTTTTTTTTTGAGACGGAGCCTCAAGCTATCCCCCTGGGTAGAGTGCCATGGCATCACAGCTCATAGCAACCTCCAACTCCTGGGCTCAAGCGAGTCTCCTGCCTCCGCCTCCCAAGTAGCTGGGACC
>CAUYQV010053457.1:0-36030 GCA_963574575.1 Galagoides demidoff | reverse complement strand
AGTACCATGTTGGACTTCTAGTACCAGAAGTGGTCACAATGGACAACCATGTCTGGATCCAGATCTGAGTGGGAATGATTTCAATTTTTTCCCATTAAGTATGATGTGAATCTCTTTCTAAAAGTAGAATATAAACATCTTAATACAATAACTAAGAAAATGACATAAAGGCTATGTTAACCAGTTTGATGAAAATATTACAAATTGTATATGAAAACACCACACTGTACCCCATGATTGCATTAATGTACACAGATATCACTTAATAAAACAAAAAGTATGATGTGAATCCTTCTGTACCTAATGAACACAGTTTCCTCTGTAGTACTGAGGCTGTGTGCACGTCTCCCCTCCTGGCCATAGTTTAAACTCACTGAGATAGCAGTTACTGCCAAGCCTGTAGCTTTTCCCTAATACACATTTTAAGTCAGAACAGGAAGACATTCCAACAGCACATGAATTTATAAGTCAACATGAATAGACTCTTTGAAAAATAATCCTTTCAACAAAGAAAACAAAAGCAACAATGAATATCTCATAAAACAGTTACTAAAATGAATAATCTTAGAAAAGCTTGTTAAATACTCTTAAAGATATAATGAATGTTAGCAATATGAAGTAGGAAAGAGTCATAAAGAGGATGTGAAAATGTTAGTTCTAGAAAATTAAAGTTACATAGTTTAAGATACAGAGTAGAATGAAAGCAGTTGATAAATAATTTGTACACTTCCAGATTATATTGAAAAGCTCTTTCTAAGTGTAGTATGAAAAGGAAATGAAAAATAAAATATGAAAGAAAAATAAGAAATATGGAATGAAGAAGCAGAACTACCAATATATGAAAACTAGTAGTATTGTAAAAAGATAATATAAAATAAAAATGGGACTTACAATGAAATACAAGGACATCAGAAAGTTCTACAAGGAAGACAGAGTCAGATCCCTACGAGAGTTCTCAACAGTAAATGTGATGACAAGAGAGCAATGAAGCAATATTTGAAAAGTATTTAAAGGAATCAATTTTGAACCTACAGTTTTAAAACCAGCCAGATTGTCATTTAAATGTGAAGAAAACACAGAAAATATACCTTTGCAAGCTTTCTTTGAGGTTAGGTGTTGCTCTGTGGTTGGGAAAACTGGCCAGAAGTATGCCACTTTCAGGCCTAGCCATGACTTCTGTCAAGTCCCCCCATATGTTGGCTAATGTTAATGAGAAGGGAAAACATGGAAGCTCTGTTTTGGAGGTAGCTTTGACCCTGTCAGTCCCACTCCCTGAATGGCCATGTGGATCCTACTCCCCTGTATGGCGTTAATTGCCCTTGGTGTGAAACAGGAAGTATTTTTTTATCTTTCTAAATCATTGATGTTTTGTGGATTAGCTAGGATTATCTAGGAGCAGTTATATCACCTTATGCACAGAATTTCATATTGCAGTAAAAGTATTTTAGGAGAATAAGAGTAAGTACACAAGTACGCACTTCTATAATATATAAATCAACAACTATAGAACTGCAGAAAGAATGGATAAAACAATTATACTTGGAGATTTTCGTCTAAGCCACTCCAAAATTGAGAATTTAGCAGACAAAAATAAGCAGAGATTAAATCAATAAACTTGAACTATTTATTATTACATCTTACTAGACAGCTACACCCAATGAACAGAAAGTAAGAAAGCAAAAACCTATTTCAATTGGGGGGAATGTGATACAGGAAGTTGGCTTCACAAATGCTGAAAAATAAGAGAGCAAAATGGAATGGAGAAATAACCCAGATGTTAGTAATATGGGAAATAGCTTATGACCTTTAGCACTGTGGAAACAGAGGAAACGATATTTCTTGAACCTGGGAATATAAAAAAGGGAGTGTGTCACATGCTAGAATTATGGGGAGCAAGATTATGGGCAAATCTAGATTTTCTAAAGGGATTACAACCCCTTCCAGAAACATTCCCAATGACTAAGAGGAAGAAATAAGCCCTTCTTCTATTTCTACCTCTGATGATCTTCCACTGGGGTCTTTTGTTTGTAGAAAACAAGTGGACAAGGGAAACTGAGTAATGTGATTTGCAGACTCTCAGCCCCTGAACTGCAGAGAAAAATAGAGAAATGAAGACATAGCAACAAGTAAAGTAATGGGCTTTTGAAAAAATAGGCATAAGGTTTTAAGAGTTAATATAATTTTTTTTTTAAATACCAGTAAAGTTGTAATTAGTTTAATTTGGGGGATGTTTTCAGCTATGATCCCATGGCTACCTTTGCTGGGAACCAACCTAGCAAAGTTATTAGAGACCATGGGAGTAGACCAACACAGAATGGAAAAGAGAGACAGAAAATAGTGGGATCAGGAGGACCTTTCCTCAATAGGAAAGGCAACCTCGGCTTTATTGCACAGCTTTTATATATAATAGCTTGAAGGCATGATTTATCATAATTGCATACCTTGATTAAAAAGAGCCTAAGGGCAAACTAGCATTCTCAGCAGTCTGTGCCGACTGAAAAGGCATGGCTCCATTCTCATCTGGTTCAGCAATCAGCCATTAACAGGAAATAGCTGGGGCAGGTTGCATTCAGTCCTTGACTCAAATGCAGTTCCTCAAAACTGGGGGTCCTTGCCTTCCAGGAGGTCGGCTCCCAACATACCTTGGTCTGAGAAAACACTAAGCCTGCACTAACAGAACTTGGTCTGACCTGGAAGACTCTTATTGCCTAGTCAAATAATCAGTCTGGGCTGAACCACTGATGTCTGCGTAGAGGCCTTAGCCTTTGACAACATAGATGGACAGTGGCCCTCCAAAACTTCTGTTTTATGAAATTCATGATGGAGTAATTATATTATCACCTTTCCCAGCTGGGACAGAAAAAGAGACTTTTTTCTAGCATCCTGGGGGAATTATTTTCTCCAGATATCTTCTTCCCCATTATCACAGTGCTATTCTCTTCCAGCCAGAAAATTGAAAACATCTTATAGGAACGGGACCATGCCATAGAATCCAGCAGTAGCTCTGGAGCACTTGAGCTGGATTTCTATTCCTTTCCCTCCACTGACACTGCTCACATAAAGGAGAGCAATAAACTGTCATGCTGCCGAATCCAGGGGTCCCACCCCAACTCGCACTGTCCTTGTCCACACATCGGCATGCGGTACAGCCGACCTACCTGAAACACAGCCTCCTCTCGCTTCTGTGCTGGCTTCACCTTCCTAGGTTTCCTCTAACCTGCTAGTTACTTTTCAATTTCCTTTGCTGGTTTCTCCTCTTCTCTTCACCCTCTAATTTAGTACATCTCAATTAAACATTCCTGTGCCTCCCCTGCACAGCTAAACACCCTCACACAGCCCGGTGGCTTTAGATACTGCTTGTATACCAATGCCTCCAAAACTTATCTACCTCTAGCACTTCCCCTGAATTTCTTATGCATGTATACAGTAGCCTATTCCAAATATCCACACATGCTTGTTTCCCAGAAACTTCAAACATAAAGTTCCCCTAACAGAATCCTTTTTCCCTAAACGCCTTCCAGTCTCCCAGCCTCAGACAATGGCATGCAAACTATCCAGTTGTCCATCCCCAAACCTAAGAACTACTTTTTTCCCCATTTCCAAATCGATATATACACAAATCTTTTCACTCTACCTTTAAATAACTCCAAATTCACCTTCTTTTGTATTTCTCCACATAACTACCTTAACGTAAGGCTCCACCATTGTTCCCCTGAATTAATGCACTAATCTCTCAGGCAAACCACTTCTGTTTCCCCTATCCCCGTCTACCTATCCCCAGAGCAGCCAAGAGATTTTTTTTTAAGTCATACTCCAGACCGGGCCACTGCTGCTTATAATTCTCCAATGATGTCCCCTCAACCTTAGGATAGAGATCAGACTCCTCACTCTTGCATTTAAGGTCCTGACTGAGAACTTCACCTTGTACCCTTCTGTAGGAGACGCCAACATCTGAGCAAGATGATCTGCAGCTGAGGTGTGGACCTCAGGCCATTTGTCCACAGGAGTTCCTTGTGGAAGAAGAGCCCGTGCCCTCAGCCCGTAGTCATTGTTCAATTACTCCCCTCACCTGTATCATTCCCTTTCAATAAAAGGCTGGTGCGGAGGTTGCTCAGGGCTACCTGGAAAGTAAGGGCTAGCCCGCCTTCCACAAGCTTGTACTTCTAATCCACTTCTCGCCTGGTTCCTTCCTGGGCTAACCGAGACCAGGGCCATAGGAGCCGGATGGGTCACGACACCCTTCTTCTCCCTTTCCTTCCCTGTGTTTTTGCTGCAATAACCTTATTTCTGTTTCTCAAACTTTCCAGATAATTCTCACTCAGAGACTTTTTTCTGTCTTCTTAACACTCAGTTCTTAACTATTGTTGTCTCAGAGAGTTTTTCCTGGACTAGAGAATATAAAGTTGTCCCTAAAACTCTACAATATGCTCACTCTGATTTTTTTCATGGTGTTTATGAATGGCTAAGAGTTCTTATAGTTGTGTGCTTATTTTTTATTTATCACCTATTTTCCCATTAAAAAGTGAACTCAAAGTACTATGTAAGAATTGCATCTCACAATGTATATATTGCTAACATTTTCAGATTTTGTAAAAAATATTTTATTAGATTTTTAGCTTTAAAAATTATAATGGCAATAAAATGCTTCTTTCTAATAAAATCTGTATGCTAGGACAATTTATAGGCAGAATGAAATAAACTGTTTTGTTCTAACGTGAGATATATATATATAATATTTGTTTAATAATCAATGCATTATTGATTTAGTAAATCTAAAATAAACTTCCAAGCAAAAAAATGCCCTAAATTTCAAATGAATTTAGTAATCATTAACCTCTGTATCTTTAAAAATTTGTGAAGGTCACATTGTTCATAGCACAGTAGCTATGTTTGATCATTCCTATTGTGGTTCTTATGCCCTTTTTTAAACTGTGCTATAATTATGTTCCCAAATTTCAAAATTATACAAGTTCTTTGATGATAGAAATCACTATTTAATAAGATGTATCATTATTAAAGTATTGTACGTAGATATATTGGGGATTATTCTGTAATGATGTGTCTAGTAAAGTACAGCGTTATATATTTGTTGCCAAGATTTCACTATTTATAAGAGGGACTTTACCTAACAAATGCAATCAGTGTAAACTGGTTTCTTGTACCCTTAATGAATCCCCAACAATCAAAGATACATATGTGTGTACATATAAATATAATTGCATTCAAATTTAAGTTACTTTTCAGTGCATATTGTTTTAAAATGTTACATAATTTAAGAGAAAATATGGAGTTGCTATGTGTGGGACAGTTCTCTGGGTGGGTGGCCTTGAACTGACCCGTTCTCTTCCTTTCCTGGGCGGGGTTCTCAAGAACAGCTAGACACCAAAGAATGTGCTAGGAATGCAGCATCCTGAGATAGGTAGAAACTGGCCAGAACAGCCCAGGCTCTGTTCCAGTCTCCTCATCTCAGAATCAAGCTGTGCATTAACACCTGACACCACTGAGTCAAGTGGCCCTTACAGCCTGGCGGTGGGGAGTGTTTTCCAGGGCCCTCAGCTGTGGGACAGGTGCAGCATGGAAAGCTTTACTCTGTTCACCCTGGGCACCTTTCTTGAGGTTTGGGAGACCAGCTTGCCATGACCCCTGGGCTTCTGCTGCCTCCCACGGCCTATCTGTAAGTAATAAGCCCACAGTACGGACCTTGCCTGTGTGGGTGTTCCCTCTCACCAGACTCAGACAAGTTGCTAACCAGGGCACCGTGAACCACTTCACACTGTGATTTCACTGCAGATGTCAGGATTAAAGAAAAACAGAGCTGTTAGTAGAGGGACTATAATAACACTAATCTATATCATTATAGAAAATTCTGATGGAGTTTCAGAAAAAAAAGAAAAAAATTCAGATTCTTAGCAAACTATAGCACAGATACATCACTGATAGAGCAGGAAAGACACTGATTTACCCTTTACCTCCATATCAACCAATTTTTAGAAAAACTGAAAGAAAAAAGTGGATGATCTGTTACAGCAAATATACTTTCTACTATTCCAGATGCACGACTTGAGTATACAATAATTATATACATGCAATTTATATAATAACCATATAAATTACATATACTATAATATACCATTTATATAATTATTGCATAAATAATATACTGACTTAAATTATATTTTATTTGAAGAACAGATGCTTTTAAAAACTCAGTGGTGTCATGTGGGTTGGTTGCAGCCCTTTCTATAACTAATTTCTGACTTCATCAGGAATTAGTTGCTTTTTAAAGACTAGAACTCACTCAATTTAGTTTCAATTAAAAAGGGAAATGTATTTTAGGAGAAAGGGATGTTTTACGGAACGAAAGAACTGGGGATAAAGCCAGTTTTCATGACGTCCTGAAACCAGGACCGGGAGAGGTGCCCAGAGACTCTCTTCTGGGCCACATAGTTGCTTCTCTCTGTTTTACTGATTACCTGTCTCAACCTTCTGTCTCTCAGGGAACTGACATTCTCTATTGCCCTTCTGCATGACAAACATAGCCAACACGTTCAGGTATTGACACTTGCTAGATCCTCTGTCCCATTTCCAAGTTACTAAAAGATAGGCTCTGGCTGATCCAGCATGGGTCCACCAGCTGCGGCTGAGGCTCAGCAGCATGGTGGGGACCTAGATGGTGGGAACAGTGAGGTCTCACTCCCTGGGCAACACAGACAAATAGCTCAGAAATGAGTCTCAACAACTCCATTTCTGATCATAAGAGGCCTTTTTCTCTGCTTTGTTTTACATGGGAGTCACCCTACCCTACCTGGGAAAACCAAAGTCTCTGGACTTCTCATTGAGTTAATGAGCTCTTTTGGCTCCTGCAAACCCTGCCAAGTTTTTCAGTTTTCAGGGAATTAGTATGGTTGGGGACCATAATAGGGCTTACTTCATATGGAGAAGCCCAAATTCCTAACACAGAAATTTCATTTACAGGAACACTGTAATTGAAAGGAGGTCTTTTGTCTATAAAATTATTTTGGTTCTCATGGAACCAAAGGGTCTGAAAAGGTCTCAGGGATTCCCCCAGAGGTACATGGACTTTAGAACGGATAGTGTACGTTATTCAAATTTTCCTAAGGTTTACTTTAAAAGTAAAAGATTTGATTTCATGAAATCAAAGAGCTGAAACTGAAACAAAGGGAGAGCTGTTGCCTATGAGTTAGTGAAGGAAAGAGATTGGGAGTTGAGGCATGATGTCACACTTAAAGTTGTATTGGTGTCACCAAGCCTCATGGAATGATACCTGAATCTGTACAAGAGAGCATGTAGGTGCATCTGAAGAAGCTGTTTCCACTGAGATTCTGTGAGAGGTAGAAGCAACAATAACAACACTGATAGCAACTAAATAATAAGGAAAACTTCAATGTTCCTAAAGCTTTACTGGTTTTAGTTATTCTAGACAGGCGAGGGCAGGACGAGCCAGGGCGAGAGGAGGAGGTCTGAGGATGGGGCTCCTGTTTTTCCTCCCTCTCTGCTGCTTTGCCCTTCCTTTTCCTCTACTGCTTGTCTTTTTCTAGCTTTCTGCTTCATCTCTTCCTCTGGTGCTTGTTGGTGGCACCTCTGTCTTTGCTTAGCACAATGCTAAGTAAGGCATCTTGCTTCAGTGCATGGAGGACCCCAGTATACACAGGGCTATTTGGAGCATCAAGAAATAAAACCCCTGTTATAGATGTCAGACCTCAGGTCAAGTATACCAGATATGGTGGTTATGAGACACCCTCATGGGGCAGAGAGAGAAATGGGCATCTAAGGGTCAAAGCAGAATACGGTTTATAACACATATGAGGCGTCATGTGTGACATTCCTCAGAGACTCTCAGCAGCAATTTTCTGAGGTTTTAAATAATTTTCTTAAGATACTGTATTACTAGGTGGATCCACAGGCCAGGAAGATACTGATGTCACCACATTTGTGTTCACAGTTGGGAGGAATGATGTGCGTGATCATCATCTACTTAAATATATTTCCTCTTTTTACTTTCAAGACTCCACAAAAAATCTTCGATTGACATGTTACATCTTTTTCAGCAATTTCAAGTTTAATATATATTTGCATAATCTCAGTATATGTGTGGTGTATAATTAAGGTGCTGAACTCTTCCATTTTCTAATTGGTAACTAACAAGATTTTGGACCTTCCCATTTAACAGGAAACAAAGCAGAAATTGGGTCATACCCATCTCGTGATTTTCTTTCCTCTAAAATTGGTTCTTATAATGAATATTAAATTGTTCTTTTCCTGGTAGCAGTCACCCTGGCAACAATCACTTGCTTGACTTACTATGACTTTTACTTCCCACTGTGCACTTGTGTGCTTCTCAGCTAGTTTCAAGCTAGCATTGATGTTTCCATTCTTTAGATACTTTGATTAGTTTAATGGTCTCCATTTCCCCCCCAAATTGCTTCAAGAAGGCATTACTTTATCTTTTTTATGGCTGGGTAGCACTCCATAGTATGTACAAACCATATTTTGTTAATTCACTCATGAGCTGATGGGCATTTGGGTTGATTCCACATCTTTGTGATTGTGATTGCACTACAACAAACACTTGAGTGCAGATGCTTTTTGATAAAAATACTTCTCTTCATCCATGCAGTTACCCATTAGTGGGACTGCTGGATTGAAAGGGAGGTACACGTTAAGTTCTTTGAGAAATCCCGTACTGATTTCCATAGAGGTTGTATAATTTGCTGTCCCACCAGCAGTGTATAAGTGTTCCTTTCTCTCTTGCCACACCCGCATCTCTTGTTTTGGGACTCTTTAATAGCAGACATTCTGGCAGGAGTAGGGTGATATCTCACTTAGCATTTTTCATATTCTCGAAGGCTATTTTTCTATCTTTTTTTGAAAAGCTTCTGTTCAAGTATTTTCCCCCCCTTTTAATGGGGTGGTTTGGCTTTTTTTCTTGCTGATTTGAGTTCTTTGTACATTCTGGATATCAGCCTTTATCAGTGTGTAGATTGCAAATATTTTCTCCCATTCTGTAGGCTGCCCATTTGCTATGTTATTTCCTTTGCTACATAAGCTTTTTAATTTAATAAAATTCTATGGCTTAATTTTTGTTGCTGCCATATTTGCCTTTGGGGGGTCTCAGTCATAAATTCTTTGCTTAGACCTATATGTAAAAGAGTTTTTCCTACATTTTCTTCTAGAATTTTTATGGTTTCATGCCTTTGACTTAAGTCTTTTACCCATCATGAATTAATTTTTGTGAGTGGTGATAGATTTCAGTCTTCTGCATGTGGCTATCCTATCTTCCCAGCAGCATTTATTGAATAGGGCTTCTTTTCCCCAGGGTGCGTTATTGTCTGCTTTACCAAAGATCAATTGGCTACAGGTGGATGGTTTCATATCTGGGTTCTTAATTCTGTTCCTTTGATCTACACCTCCTCCATTAGTCTGATGGGTTTTCCTTTGTGGGACAAATGCTGCTCTAGTTTCTTGTTGAATTTTCTTTCATTTTGACTTTGGCTATGTTGGTTACTATGTGTGTTGGAGATGTCCTGTTTATAAGAATCCTTCCAGAGTTTGATGACTGTCATGTATCTGGACATCTGTATCTCTTAGTGGCAATACTTGGGAAGTTTTCCTCAATAATTCCCTCAATGGATTTTCCATGGTTTTACCGTTTTCCTCTTCTCTCTCAGGGATACCTATAGTTTGTATGTCAGTTTGCCCTGCATCCCCCCATGTCTCTCTAAGTTACTGTTCCACCTGTTTTGTTCTCTTCAATGCCTCTTTAAATGACAGGGTTAGTTTGAGAGACTTGTCTTCAAGCTCTAGGGTTTTTCCTTCTCCTTGGTTTAATCTGTTGAATTTCTGCTGTGTTTTGAAATTCCCTAAATGACTCTTTCATTTCTTTAAGTTCTATTATATTCTTCCTTATGTTGTCTAGCTCTTTAGTGACTTTGACTTTAATTTGCTAAAATATGTTTGGCTTCTTTTTGTTGGTTTTTCAATAGTCTCTTTAATTCCTTTCATCTTATTTGCCATCTACACTCTGAATTTCCTATCCATCACTTTGATAATTTCCTTGTAGCTGGGGTTTATTCCCATGACTCCATTGATCCCTTGGGGTGTTGATCTATTTTGATTTTTCATGTCAACCAAGTTCTTTTCTGGTTTCTTCTCATCTGAAACCTCTTTGATTGACTCAGGGATAAAAGGTCTGCAAGGCATCTGTTCTTTGATGAGAATTCTCCTGTTTAATAAACAGAAGTTGAGGTCCCCAAATGGTGCTTCGTGGTCCCTACTCTGGACCGTTGACAAGACAGGAGAGGGTCATATACACTGGAAGCTGCTAATGCAGCTGTTCTTATTTGATCCCTTCACCTGCCTCATTCAAGCTTTGCCGGATACTGTGTGTGCTGGATGTTGGGTTATTCACTGGGTAGTTACAGGGTGTTTGAGTTGGAAGCAGGCCAAAACCCTCTTCACTGAGGCTGGTATTGTAGTGATTGCTCTGCCCAGGGTTTCCCCACAGAGGTGACAATGACAGCTAGGTGAAGCTTTCTAAGCAGTGGCCATAAGTTCTCAAGCTGTGTGTATTTGCCCAAACAAAGTCCCAGAGTACTGGTGGCTCTGGGATGGAAGGTCCCACACAGGTATTGAACTTTGAAGCAGTTCCGTTGGTACTATGGCAGTGGTAGAGAATCAGAATAACATTTACAGCGCTGGAATCTCGGGGGCAGCGTCCCAGGTCTGGTAGGAGCTTTTTGAGGCACAGAAACAGTTCCCAGGGACTGGGGATGTGCCAGAAGGAGAACTTCTGAGTAAGCAGGGCCTCAGAGCTAGGAGCAGGGAAGGGCTGCGAGGCTGATCTGACTTGGAGGGGAGAGTCAGGACTGAATCTGAAGCTGGGACCTGGAGAGCAGAATCATGGCCAAGCAAGTAGCTGTCTGTTCCACAAGGTTGGGGACTACATGAATGCCAAGACACATGGGTAGAGGTTGGTTCCAGCAGCCCAGGGAGTAACAGAGTTCTTGCTATACCCTAGCTGGGCCTTGCCAAGGCAGTTACTCAAAGGCTCCCATGGTGAAGCCCATAGCACCTCAGTCATATCTCATGCTCAGATCCTACTGCAATGTGGGGAGTAACGCTTGGTTTACAGTCACCACGTACAGCTTAGAGGAGCCTCTGGACGATCTGCTCTCCCCAGCCCCATGGGGGCAACATGAAGGCCATAGCTGCAAAGCTGAGTTCTGAGTCAACCTGGCACTGTGTGCCAAAAAGCTCAGGATGGCTCTAGCTGCTATGCCATCCCCACTGCATCTCTTTTCTGGTGCAATGACTCTACATAACTCCAAGCAGGTCCCCAGGCATGATAGCAGAGCGAGCCCTCTCACAACTTGGCCACAGTGCCTACAGGGTGAGCACGGTGCCCCAGCACTCTATTCTGCTGATCCTCCCTGCTTTCCCTGCTCATGCTTTGATGTTATTAAATGTATCACACTATCACCTCTCTTATTCCCATACTGAGAGTCCCACAGTGCTTCTCTGTGGTCTCACAATGTTCCTTCTGAGAATAGCTGTCCTCAGGTAGGCAGCTGCCCCCTCTTTACTCTTCCTTCCCAGGGAGCTGCGGATTCGTGGGCTGCTTCTAATCTTTCTCTTCCTGAGGTCTCCTTCAGGATAAACTCTTCCAGCAGTGGCAGTGGCAGCCACACTCCACACTTACTCCCACTTGCAGCTGCAGGGGAAACTTCCCCTGGGTGGAGAGGTGTGCTTGCAACTCACGTGCTGATGGCTTCCTTCTGCAAGATGTTTTCAAGCTCAGTTTATGGGACTCCAGCATGAGGGTCCTATCCTACCACAGGATGTATTAAGGATGAATAAAATGTTCAAGTAATGACTAAAATATTATGAGAGAGTTCTTTTATTACTGGGGAAAAAAACCCTTGGTTTTGGCCTTAGTTTCAGTCATCTTCATTGCTAACATAACCCAAATTTCTACTTTATAACAATTTTCAAAGGAAAGAGAGAAAATATGTTGCCAAGGAAACCAATGGCATATAGAAGAAGGAGAGGGAAGGGTAGCTGTGACCCTACAGCTGTAATTTCTTCTGCCTCCATCAGCTGAGCTGCAGTAACACACAGTAGCGTATCTGTGAGGCTGAGATAAATCCCACATGATCCTCAGATGATATTTCATGTCAATTCATCTCAACCCAGTGACTCTGGGATATACCTGGAATAACTTCCTTGATGGTAATAAGAAATCTCCCACAATGAGCAAGTAGAGGTCACAATTTTGCAACAATTTTCCTTCTCATGTGGAAGATAATGGACTCACGGGCACAGTGCAGATGGGAAAGACTATGGAAGTAGCGCACTGGTTCAGGATCTGGGAACTTCCAGAGACATAGACTTTAGTGCCACTGTAATCCTGGGAAACCATGGTCTTCCACATTCATCAAACTTCTTCTTTCCACATTCAACAAACCCAAGCTTATAAGTTCTAATGTCTTCTTTTTACAAATATGTACATTTTAAATATCGCCTAATTGAGTCACATTGTATTATTCCCGCGGTTAGGAAACAAAATTCCTGAGGCAATTGAAAGCCACAGACAACCCGACAAGAATGGAGAATGAGTTGCTCTGACATTTAGCTTAAGTCGCAGTACTTTTACTATGTTTTCTTTGTTTATAATTTCTCCAACTCAGAGAAAGAAATGTCACTAGACACTATACAGCTGAGTTTTATTCAGTCAAACGCTGTGAAATACCAAAGTTCATCAGAATTTAGAAATGAACGCATTTAGGGTGGTAAACAAGTCCTTCTGTAACTGGCGTATTTTGCTGGGCCATTTGGGCCTCTCTTTTCATGTTATTTCAGAAATAGCATTATCAGTGCCTCAATAAACACACTCAATACAGTAATTGTCAATTTATGGAATTCAGGGACATGCTGTACAAAACTTTACTCTGGGTTCAGTTTTATAGTACCCTGGTACAGAGTGTATATTTTTCTATATTACCGTATATTTCTTGCTATTAATTTTAATTAAAATCATATCTGTATACGTTTATATCTGTATATGTGCACAATGTGATGATTTGATATGCAGTGTGGAATGTTTAAATCAAACTGATCAACATCAACATCACCTCACTTAGTTTTTGTGATAAGACATTTAAAATTTACTCTTAGTTATTTTAAAATATACCCTTGCATTGTGCACATTAGGTGAGATCCCACCAAATGCCCTCCCTCCTCCCACCAATCACCCTCTCCACTTCCCCTCCCCTCTCTCCCCTCTTCCCTTCCCCCTACTAAACTATTTATTTGTGTTTTATCTTTCATATGAGTGTGTGGAGATTATACATTGGTTTCATATTAGTATTGAATACATTGAATACTTTTTCCCATTCTTTAGATACTTAACTAAGAAGATGTGTTCCAACTTCATCCAGGTAAACATAAAAGATGTAAAGTCTCCATCTTTTTTATGGCTTCATAGTATTCCATAGAATACCTATATCACAATTTGTTAATCCCTTCATGGGTTGATGGGCATTTGAGTTGCTTCCACAACCTGGCAATTATGAATTGGGCTGCAATAAACATTCTTATGCAAATGTATTTGTGATAAAATTATTTTTATTCTTCTAGTGATAAATTGTCTGAAGAAATTAATGAATTCTTATATTACTAAGAATTATTTTGTAATAAGTTCTTATATTTAAAAATTCTTTTCTTTAAGAAAAAAATTAAGTCTCTACTAAAGCCTAAAATTGAATAGGTCACTAGTCATTGATCTCATGACAACTGTGGCTTTGTGAAAGTTTGGGGCTAGAGAAGCCCTATGCATTGCATTATTTTCTATATGTGGGACATAGAGATCCCTTCCTCATTGCTACCCCATGCTCACAAACACATTCTGGATAAAATGATTTTTAGTGACTAATTCTATAAGTGTCAATAAGTGTTTCAAAGGCATTAGACTAAATATTCTTCAAAAGCCACTTCTTATGTTTGTTTTGTTTTGTTTTAAGAACCTGGCAAAGTTCTGAACAGGAAAAAAACAAAACAAAACAAACACAACTAGAATCTGAATATAATTGAATGAATAAATGAATAAGCAACTGAGTGAAAATAAGCATCCAAAACTACTATGGATTTGCTGATTGTTTTTCTCTGGTAGTCTAGACACTGGGATTGTGTCTGACATGCATGTAGCCCTCATCATGAATCTCTTCTAACACAAGGACCAAGGTCACTTTCTAAATGGGTTTCAACTCAGTTAGGGCAAAACATAACTACTGTGTGAAGCATAAATATGCTTACTTAAATGTGTGCTCAAGATATTGATACAGCCTGAAGTTTATTCAACATAAAATGCATATATTTAATATGCAGAGTCTTTGACAAAGCTATAAATTCCACAAAATTCCAGGTATCATTCCAAGAATAAGGGCCTCCTTTCATTCCTTTTATAGTCAAGGTAGCAACAAAATGTGAAATAGATTCTGGTCAGCTCAGTAACAGTGATCTGGGAGATATGCAACTCACAAGCAGGGTTTTGATGGCCTCTCTTTCAGATTTGTGATGCTAAGTCTACCAATCCTTCTATTTTTTAACACATAATTTACCATGTTGTGTGTTTTATTTACTTTTCTTCTGGAATATCTGTTGGTATTGAGGAAGGTTTGTATTTTTATTCTTTTTAAACTTTTACTTGGTGATTATATATGAATACATAGATGTATATTCTTATGGGTACGATGTGATGTTTTGACTATAGTTAATAATAATGTAAGCTATTATCCATAAATCTTTTATTTTATAGTTTTTATCACATTTCTAGTCCTTGAAATTATTTTCAGTTTTGTGCTCTATATCAAATGCTCTTTGTGCAAAACTCCAATTTGTCCTTTAATACCCAAGTCGAAGGTCATGTATCCTTTCCTAAACAGACTTGGTTGATCCATCCCTGCTCCCTTGGCTCTTAATATGTTCCTCTATAACAGATGTCAGCAAGTACTTGTGTGTCTAGGTGGATCTACATAACTTAGCTCTTATAGTGATTGTTTCACTCTAATTATGTTTTATATGTCATTAAAGAAAATATTCCTATGTACTTTAAGCCACTGAGATTTTGGAATTTATCTATTACAGAAGTCCATGTGCTTCCTTAAGTAAAATCTGTCTTTTCATTCATTTCATTTAGTGAGCATCTACACTATTTTGGGCACTGAAGGTGCTAATAGGAACAAGATATGCAAGTAGCCACCCTTCATAAAGCTTATACATCTATGACAGAGATCTAATGTTTAAGTAGACAAACAAGTGAAGGTAAATCCTAAAAAGGATGTCTACATGGGCTGATAGAGCAAGATTTTTATGGAACTGTCAGGGAAATTAAGAGGAAGGCTACTGGGGCAAAGATCTGATATTCTAGGGAGAGGTAGTCACTTCCTTCATTTGTCTGCTATATGACAATGGCCCTAACACAGTGCCTGGTGCATGGTGGGTGCTCATAGATGAACTGATGAAAACGTAAAATATTGATCTGATGCAAAATGTTTTGGTGTAATAAATGGATGAGTGAATAAATGAGTTGCGAAATCTGTACTTGGTGAAAGTTCCCTTACACCTAAAATAATTATATGTAAATTGGTCTAATTCAAACTTAGTTTAACACAGTATACTTCATTTTAGTCAATTTTGTATTTAATTAGGTAATTAACATGTCTGATCATTTTGCGACACTTTCATAGATTGCTGATTACAGCTGATAAATGAGCATTGTACTATGAATATTTAATTTCTTCTTCAAAACAAAAATTACACATTTTCTGAAGTAATTGAGTCACAAAGTGCCATCGATCATTTTACTCTGAAGTATTACTGCTGTGTTTTGACACTTCATACTCACAATCATTTTTTTAACCTTCACTCTGCCTAAAACCTCCCACATAAAATCTCTAGCCATTTCTCAATTTTGAGTCAATTATCTGTGAGTGATGTCCCTGGTCTAGAAAATTCCTTGTCATTTTTATCTTAAAGGATAGGTAATAAAGACTAATAATAACCGTACTCTTCTGACAGGCCAAACATGATCTGAAAATTAAATTCCTAATTAAGATATGTCCATTTAAAGAATATCTATAATGTAAATAACCACTAGCATTATACTTGCTTAAAGAATTACCATTATAGAAATGACACATAACATTATACTTGTCTTAAAAATTCACTGATAAAAAAATCAAAGTAAGAGTCTCATCGTAAATAATCTTACTTAGCAGAAAGAAACCGATGTTATAAAATAAATACACAGAATGAACACATTCTGCTCAAGGTGAGGGAAAGAACAAGATGAGTCTGAAATTCTCCTTTCTCTATCTCTTTGAAGTCTTAGCCTTATCAAGGGATTTTAATTTTTTTCAACTCTGACCAGAGAGATTAATTGAAAATTTAATTAGTCAAAACATTAATTAGTAATAGTGAAATGTCAGTCTCAGGATAAGTTTCTTGGTAGGAGCACTAGTCAACTAATAGTATATTGGGCTAGGTGTAGTGGCTCATGCCTGTAATCCTAGCACTCTGTGAGGCCAAGGCAGGTGGATCATCTGAGCTCAGGAGTTCCAGACCTGCCTGAGCAAGAGTGAGACCCTATCTCTACTAAAATAGAAAAACTAGCTGGGCATGTGACAGGCACCTATAGTTCCCACAGAGTAGCTGGTGGGAATAGGAATGGGGCCAACTTTTTACCTTAACTTTAAGACAGCTGAAACATTTCCAACACTATCCAACCAAGTAGACAAAACATAGTCATAATAAGTATAAGAGATCTGGAATTAAAACTTTGGCTGACCTTTGGGTGGCCAATGAACAGATTAAAAAAATGAAATAAACAAAATCTAGTTTAGGCAGTGGCTTAGTACATTCAAGCATCTGTAACAAAATACCATAGACTGGGGGTACTTATAAACAGAAGGGATTTATTACTTACAGTTCTGGAGGCTGGAAAGTCTAAGATCAAGATACCAATGGAGTTGATGTCTGGTAAGGGCCACTTCCTTGTTGGGCCCTCTGCTCACCCGCATCTCACACGAGGGAATAGGCAAGGGTTCTCTCAGGCCTCTCCTGTAATGGCTCCAATCCCATGCATCACCAAATCACCTGCAAAATCCCCAACTTCAATGCCATCACTTTGGGGCATGAAGATTTCAGCATATGAATTTTGGGGAGATAAAAATATTCAAGCAAGAACTATAAAGAATCACATATGTACTGCCTTTCTTTCCGACTTCTATGTTTTAATTTTGAGTATATTTGGTGTGGGAAGATGTATTTTCTTTTCGCCAAGATATCTAGAAACAGAAGAAGTAAAAATTTGGAAGGGAGAGAAGAGGCTAGAAGGAATAGCCAAAGAAAATGTCAAACAAAAATTTGGTGAGCACCATTACTTTTTAAAAGACAATTTGAATAATTGAACTGTAAACTCCTGTTGAAAGCAACTACATAAGCAGGTATAAAAATCAATCTGGACCTTGAGCAAAAACTATGCATTTTTTAAGAAGTCAAAACCTTAATTTTCCCATGTAATTACTATTCTTAATCCTCCGGGTTATAGTGAGATGAGAAAAGAACACATTCATCTGCATATTTTTGTTAAATGAAGATATTTATAACACCGTTTTTCTTTTATTTCTCTGAATCTAGACAAAGTTGTGGATTTTCAAAAAGATGGTGACTTGGGAAGCTTTTTCCTCTGAATAAGAATATTAAATCTTTGTCGCTATTACAAAGTTATCTCCTAAGAATGCAATATGGTGTGTAAAGCAAAAGAAATTTCACATTTGGGAAGGTTATGAAATTTGCTGCTGTCAGGGAGCCAATTTAGAAGTGACATACAGGTTTTGCAATAAAATTGAAAAGACAAAGATTTTAAAAGTCAAAATCATCTATTAATAATTTATGGGAACATTAGTACATTGTTCTCATTGCTTGCTGAAAGATGATTCTTTTAAAACTTATATGTTGAGTGGGCATTGTGGCTCATGCTTGTAATCCTAGCACTCTGGGAGGCAAAGGCAGGCAGATTGCTTGAGCTCAGGAGTTTGAGACTAGCCTAAGTAAAAGCAAGACCCCGTGTCTACTAAAAATAGTAAAACTAGCCAGGTGTCATGGAGGGAAATTGTACTCCCAACTATTCTGGAGGCTGAGGCAGGAGGATTGCTTGAGCCCAAGAGTTTGAGGTTGCTGTGAGCTATGATGCCAAAGTACTCAACCCCAGGGTGTCTGAGTGAGACTCTATCTCAAACAAACAAACAAAAACACAAATGTATCTTCCAGAAATATTTGCTTTCTCTACATTATTCCACTTTCTATCTTACTGATGAAGCTCTCATAATAATCTTGGTGTTACTTGTCACATTTTCCTACTTAATAAACTCCTTTGATTAGGAATATATGTGCTCATGGGGAACTCTGAGACATTAGTGAAACAGTATTTTTACTGTACTCTTATTTTACTTCAGCCAACAACTTAAAATTCCTCTGAAATGCTTAATAGCAGTGTTTACATTGCTGCTACACCAAGTCATTTCCCCCACCCCCTTAGGCAAACACCTTGGCTGTATTTCCTGCTCTCCCTTCCAGGGTGTGCTGTGCAACCGAGTCACAGCCTAGGAAGAGCAGAAGAGGTTTGAGACTCCTGTAGAACCTCTCCCATGGGATGCTTTATGCTCTTTCCTCTCCACAGAGATGTTGGAAGCCGCATGAAGATCACTGGGTCACAAAATGAAAGTTGCTTGGATTAGGAAGGCCTGCTCTGAACTACATGTGAGGAAAAACCAACTTGTACTAAGTTAATGGATAATATTTTACTGTTTATCTATGAGTGCCATTGGCATTCTTCAAACTAATAGATACTTATAAACAGAAATCCTAAAAAATCATGACTTGAAAGGAATAGGAGATAGATACAGCACAGTTAGAAAAAAAGTCAGGAAGACGATGTACATTTGCAGCGTATGGATGCGAATTCTACCCAATTACGTTTATCCTTGTGTACTCCAATATTATGTTACAAGGTATTTATTTATGGTGCTCAAAAAACTTCTCTTTTCATTGGAAGCTTAGCTCCAAACTACTTTCTAATATTTCCAGGGAAAAGTTAAGAAACCGCAAGAACCAGCCATGTGAGCTATTTCTTTGGCATTAGCTTTCTCTCTTTTGTCTCCATCCTAACACATGCCACTGTACAAATTATTATTTGGGTAACATTTGTGCCATTTACTGAACAATTCAAATTGGATACTGATGGGGCCGAGTGTATGGACCCATCCAAATTCAATTCCCCACCTCCTTGGTTACTTCTTATTTTAGGGCCACTAATTATGATCGTTTTTAGTCTCAGTTTCAGAACAGTAGTCCTCTGTGAAAAACAACCTCTCATACCCTCACCCTATGCAGATATCAACCAGTTCACACTGAAGACCCAAGAGTGTTCCTGTAAATACTCCCTTCCCCCTCACTTTTTTTTCCTTTATATGTAGCCCATGACTCTCAAGCCGCAGGAAGGAGTGAAAGAGACAACATGCCCATCATGATGCCCCCTAATGATAAACTAAAAAGACCAGGATGACAGAGCCGAATGTAGGGACCCACCCAAATAGAACTGTCCAGCCCAGGAAAGAACATCCTGCCCAGGAAGGAAAGAGTGTGCCAACACCCGCCCTCCCAATTCTTATATTCCCACCTGCCTTAACCCACATGCTGACTACTTTCTTGAACTCAGCCCCCTGGCACCTAAGTGAATAAAGGCCACATAGCTCACATAGAACCTGGACTCCACTTACTTTTGTTCATGTCTTGGAATAACCTCTCAATTTCAGTCCTTAACCTCTCAGGTACCACAGTCTGGGAAATGACCTTGGGCACAGAGACAAGCCCAAGAGCAATTTCTTCAGTCCCATGCTAGAGCACTTGAAGAACTATTCTCCCCTCATGCCAACAAGTAATTTGAGGAATGAAGGGGCTGTGGAAGTTTTTTAAACAAAACTCTTGATACTCCATATTTCTATCTAATGACAGAAGATTCTATCAGTGCAAATACAATAATGAAAATTTCTATGATAATTTATAGGTGGGTGCAAAGGGAGAAATTCTAGACAAAACAAGGTGCTGGTGCCTTACATGGCAAGCAAAATATTTGTAAATATTAGTCATGCTGGAATTCCTCGAAGGTGACAGTATGTCCATTTGGAATCTATACATAGTCCTTGTTAAGACTAAAAGAAAATCTCTTCTTTAGCCAATTTCCTTTTTTTGCTGAACAAAAAAGGAAAATAAATAATGTTATCACAGAGTTTGCCTGAAGAAATATATTTTCATTTTTGCATCGTTTCTTATTTTTTATTTTAACGTATTTTCAAGTAGCATTATTATTTCTCCTAAATTCACTTTTTAAGGTAGTCCTTTCCTACTTTGTCTATTTATTTGTTTATTTTCTCTGTGAACTGAAATTGTGCTGTCTGGATGCAGTTTACTTTAAAAAGCTATGTCAAGTGAAAAACAGAAAAGCATGAAAAAAAAAAAAACCCAGAACATTAGGCACGGACTTGTTTTTTCTGGATCCATTCTGGCATCTTTATTTGTATCCAGTTCTCGAATACCTCAGAACACAGGCACTTCAAATACAAAAAGTTCTGCACAATAATCAGAACCTCTTAGTATTGCTTCTATAAGCGGACCTTTTAAGGATGTTGGCATATCGAATTTGACATCCCCATGCCAGCAGAAGAAAAATACCCAACTCTATACCGGATTAAAGATCAAGCTTTTGCCTGTTGCAATGTTTTGAAGGACAAGTTTAAGGCTTTGGTTACTTTGGTTGCTGGTCAAGATATGTGAAAAATAGTCATAAAATTTTTATAACTTTATTTTTTCCATTTTAGACATGAGAAAACTTGCAGAAAGCTGAGTTTTCAATCCAGGCCTCACATGAATGCAATTCGGACAATCGTCGTGGTACGTGTGCAACGTTCCTGGGTGGGATGAATGACTAGATTAAGGGGGAGCTAAACAGCTGGTAAAGGATTAATTATTCACGAAACTTTGGTAGGCATTGAACCTGCTCCCCCTCTGCTAAAAAGGAGACCCCATAGTTTTGTTCTACTAGAATGCCTGAGCTGTCCCAGCTGTGGCCTCAGTAAAGGTGTTTCACAGAGAAAATTGGCTTATGAGTAGGCAGGATGTGGACTGAGTCAAAAAGCTCCACCCTGAATGTGGGCAGTGCATCCAACCAGCTGGAGGCCCGAATAGAGCAAATAGGGTGAAGTCTTGCTCTCTCCCTTTCAACCCTAGGGTCCTCTTCTTTCTCCTCTTCTTCTTTGCACTCTGGAACTCTCACTAGTAGTCTCCTGGGCTCTTGGACTCCCGGCCTCCAACATAGAGTTACACCATCAGCTTCCCTTGTTCTGAAGCTTTTGGACTTGAACTGAGCCATGCCACCAGCTTCCTGTGGCTCCAGTTTGCCGGAGGCGGCCTATCATGTGACTTGTCAGTCTCTGTAATTGAGTGAGACAATCCCCCTAGTAAATAAATTTTTCACATATATCTCCAACCCTTGTCAGTTCCATCTCTCTGGAAATCCTGAACTAAAACACGGGCCTCTACTCTCAGCATTTTCAGCCATATATATGCAGAGTTGCTTCCTCGCACTGATTTTCATGATCTCACCCCTACTTTGATTATATGACTGTTTGACTAAACTAAACTGTTATTTCATCACCTCTTCCTTTGATGATTTCCATTATCTACAAAACACTTTTGTGAAACTCGTTGTAGAGCCTGAATTTTTTCCCTGCCTCCCTTTTTTCCTCCTATGCCTTCCTCCTTGTCCTTCTTTCTCTCCTACCTATTCAGCCAGCAGATATTTCTGCAGAAGAAAGCGATATTGGACTGGACAATATTTTCCTGAAAAATACAGTCTCTATTCCCCTCAAAAGTAGATTTCCATACAAATTCTTTTCATGGTTCTTACAAATACTTTCACTCATGCTTTTCAGTTTTGTTGAGTATATTCAACATTTTGCCATTACAAACCTGTACTATTTTCTATTTGATTTTTATATCATCTATTTTCTACATTTCAAATAAATGCAAAAGAAGAACTTTTTTCTAGCCAAGGATTTCACTCACTGAGTAACCTAGCACATTGATAAGGATTTCTGAATTTAGACTTGTTAATAAGTCTGTGGCCCATATAACTGAAACATATAAATTTTCCCTCTTTCAAGTTCTTCCTCTGTTCTCGGTCAACGTGAGCGTAACTGTGGATGTGGTGTCAGGGCCATGCCACCAGGCAGCAAAAGCACATGGGCTGGACCTCATGTGCTTGCGTCCTTTGAAAGACTTCATAATCAACTTCTGGTTATTTCCCTCACTAGAAATCAGTACGAGTCAGTTCTGAACAAGATGTTCCCAAGTTTAGGAAAAGAATCAAAGTTGTCTGTTATGGGACCAAAAAATAAGTTTCTTATCTTAAAGCCTATATTTTTCCTCATTTCCTCAACTGCCAGAGGATTCAGATTGACTCCATCTGCCTCAGGTTCCCATCCCTAGATCAATTAGCCGTGCCTATGTGAAATGTCTGGAATAATTAGGCTGGAGGTGTGCAACTCCAGAGCCCTAGAGTTTTATAGATGCTATCAAGCCAGCAGTGGAGAAAGAGAAGAATAACTGAGAGAGATGATTGTCACTTTAACCTTCTTCAACCAGTAGATAACTTCTTATGTATTTAGAGTATTGAGTTGTTGGTGCTAAAATAACATTTGAAAAACATGGTTTTAAAATTGGGGAAACGGACAACAAAAATACAGGATGTCCCAAAAGTTGTCCCTAAAGTTACCATACAAGGGGAAAATGGGAAATTGTAGCTACATGTACCTTTATTTACAAAATATTTACAAAGTATTAACTAATGTGATTTGTACACCTGAATAGTAAACTGTCCAGTGACCCATGATTATTTGGTACTATACACTGTTAAGTTCCAACTCAGAGGGTAGATGTTCTCTATATTTTTGTTATCTTAACAGACATTCCATGCAGATTCTTAAGAAATGTATCTGAAAAATGGACATAATAATAGTAACTACCTAACAAATTTCTGTGACTCTTATATTAGTTAATTCACATAAAATACTTAAAATATGACCAGGCACACATTATGTGCTCAGTATGCTATATCCTGGCATTATTGTCACTAGTACCAATAATCAGTAATACAATTCAAAAATCACATATTTAATAAATGGATCTAAAATGTTAATTGTGAAAAATATAAGAATTCCATTCCAATTGCTAGTTTCAAAAACAAAATAACTATACATTTTCTGGAAGACGTAATAGAAGCAAAGAAAAACCTGAGAAGTTTGTAAAGTTTGTAAAGTTTGTAAAGGGATTGAATGATGAGAAAGTGAAGAGCAGATCTCATAAGAGAGAATAGAGTTGCCAGGTAAAACGCAAGATGCCAGGGAGCTTTGGATTTCAGAAAAAATAAGTAATTTCTCAGGGTATGTCCCAAGAAATACTTGAAATTCAAAGTTTGAAGTTGATTGGACTTTATTTATTTTGGTATTTTTTGAGAGTCTTACCCATTCCTGTTTGCTTTTGTGAAATTTTGCAACCCCTATAAGAAGAAATATGTTTATTTTAAGAAAAGCATTTTGCCATAATATTCAAAATTCAATAAATGTGTGGCCACTGAAATAGAATAAAGGGGAGAAAATCACCTGGTCATTTCAATAGATGCAAAAAGGTGGAGATCATTAATTCAATAACTAAGCTTGATTTTTTTTAAAGTCTCATCAAAATAGAAATAAAATGTCATTTATCAATCTAATAAATCACATATATCAGAACAAAATGGAAGATAAGTGAAATACTGTGAGCTTTCATTTAAGAAGGAAAGTGAGACAAGGTTATCTTCTGTAATACTATAATTCCTTCTTTTACCATTGTGTAGAAGGTCCTAGCCAGTGTGTTAGAGCAAGGAAAAATATAAAAGATATAATAATTAGGGAGAAATAATTAAAGTTGTCATTATTTGCAAATAATACAATTTCATACACCAAAAAAAAACTCCAAATACATCTATACATAAACTATTACATTCATTAACATGAATTTCATAAAGTTTCTGGATATGAGTTCAATATAGAAAAATAAAGTGAGCAACTGTTATAGTAAAATTATTTGTCTTCCTTCTTCATCCTTCTCTTTATTCATAACCATCTAGGGCCTTATCACAGATGAAGTGCATTTGCACACACCTTGACTTTGGGCTGGAACATTTTGATGCAGTTTAGCCAGTGGAATACTAGAGAAAATATGCAACCAGAAGCTTGAGATGCACCTGTACCATTGGACTTGGCCTCTTTTGTGTCTGCCATGACAATGAAAAATGTTTCTTTAGGAACTGATAATTCTTCACCCTACAATTCGAAATAAGCGTGTTTTACATGGCCACAACCAACAATGGTAACTGCACTGTAGCATGAACACAAGCTTCCCAGGTGAGCCTAGATGAGCCTTCCCAACTGAACCACAACTACATGAAAATATACTGTTTTTTAAGCTATGAAGCTTTGTTGTGTTTAACTATGGAGCACTAGTGCTAACAGCTCATTGATGCATCTATACAATAACAATAAATTTTGAAATAAATATTATAAAGTGATACAACTTAGCATCAAAAACACCAAATATCTAGCAACAATTTTTCTAAAAGGACCATGAACGCTATATTCAAGTTATAAACCATTGAGAGATGTTTAAGATCTAAATAAATGGAAGCACATAGCATATATATGGATTAGAAAATTCAGTATTAAAAAACATCAGTACTTCACAACTAAACTGATAAGCTCAAAGAAATCCTGCTCAAAAGCCTAGCAATTTGGGAGGTTTTGTTTTGTTTGTTTTTGGAAACCAACAAATTCATAATGAAATCTGATAGACCAAACCTCTTTTCAAGGAGAACAAAGGTGAAATATTTTCATTACTGAATATTAAAACTTACATAATTATTAAAACTACAAGTTTATAATAATTGGATAGTACTGAAGTAGGGATAGAAAAATTGACCAATGGATCAACACACAGAGACACTTGATTTATGAAAAATGGACAAAGAACAGTATTTACAAAAAATGATGATGTGCCAAATGGAATTCTATATAGGAGAAATTCAATCTTAACTCTACCTCATTATAAATAATAGATTTCAAGTGAAATGTAGATCTATGAGTGCAAAGGTAAAATCAGAAATCTTCTAGAACAGCAGTTATCAACCTGTAGGTCGTGACCCCTTTGGGGGTTGGAAAACACATATTTCTGATGGTCTTAGGAACCAAGACACCTTCCTCTATCCATCTCTAGGTGGGTCCACCCACATGCAGATTTACCCACAAAGAAGTACCCAGCGTGATGACGTCATCTGTATTAAAGGGTTGTGGCATTAGGAAGATTGAGAACCATTGCTCTAGAAGGTAACATAAGAGAGCCCTTTCATGACTTTGGTGTATGAAAAGTCTGCAAAAAACAGACTCCTACAACTCAAAAAAAAATAAAAAAACAAACAAACAAAACCTCTTACAATTACTAACTATAGAAATCTTTCAAAATATTGATCCACATTCAACTTTAGAACTTCTGGTTATCAAAAGTCATCACTACAAAAATGAAGAGGCAAGACACGGAGTTGGAAACAACTATTTGAATTAAATATATCAAATGACTCCAATCCAGATTTATAAAGAACATTTAAAATCAGTATGAAAATAACAACCAATTTTTTTAATAAGCAAAAGGCATGAATAGCTTTTCACAAAGATAGATTTATAAATGGTCCCAACATATACTAAAATACTCTAGATCTCATTATCCATCAAACAAAGGCCAATCAATGTCAAAATGTGGTACCACCTAGACGTAAGCAATTTAATAGATTGATAATAGGGAGTATACTGTTGGCATGATTGTAATTAACACACCTTCTTTAGAAAACTGTTTATTTGTATCTACTAATGTGAGCACACATATGTCCTAAACCCAGAAGTTCCACTAGTAATTATACATCCAGCAGAATGGTATACACGTGTCCCAGAGATATGTAAAAAATTATTTGTATCATATTATTCATAAGAACTAAATACTGTAAACAACCCAACAGTCAATCAATAGCAGTATGTATAAAGAACAGTATAGAGTATGTGTGTGCATTATAACAATGACTGTAAGCAATTAACACAGGTAAATGTCATAAATATAATTATGATTCAAAGAAACCAGACATAAAAAATACATACTATCTGATTTCATTTGTGTCCGTTTTAAAAACAGACAAAACTCATCTCATGTTAGAAGTCAAGATATTGAGTACCTTTAGGAGGTAGGAAGGGTGCTTTAAAAAATCATAAGAGAGGCTTCTTGATCTAGGATGGATACACAGACATTTTTATGATACAAATTTGTACATAACCTTTGATATAAAAATGTATACATAAATATATATAATCTGATGCTTAATTTGGAATGTTTTAAAAAACAAGCTAGAAGCAGGAACATATTCTTCTTAGCAAAGTATCTCAAGAATGGAAGAAAAAGTACCCAATGTACTCAGTCTTACTATGAAACCAGTTTATAGCTTTCTTATGAAAGCTATAATCCAGTCATAGCCCAAGAGAAAGGGGGGGGAGTGGGTGGAGGGAGAGTAATTGGTGGGACCACATCTACAGTGCATATTACAAGGGCACATGTGAAATTTACTAGGTATAGAATATAAATGTCTTAACATAATAACTAAGAAAACTCCATGAAGGCTATGTTGACCAGTTTGGTGAAAGCATTTCAAATTGTGTGTAGAACCAGCACATTGTACCCCATGATCACATTAACATGCACAACTATGATTTAATAAAAAAAAAAAAAAAGCTACAGGTCTGTGATATGAACATTTCCTAAGCATAGAAATCATTGAAGACAATAAATCCAATAGCAGAAAAGATAATCAAAAACAATAATAAACAGCAGCTGAGATCAGAGGCAGCCCTTTCTGTAAGAGCTAAGCTATATATAGAGGGCCTTAATAGGATCGTGAGGAGAGAGGCTAATTTAAAGTGAATCAATGGGGTGCAGGGGATGGAGGCTGCAGAACACTTTCTGAGAACAGGCAGTCAGATTCCAAGCAAAGGTGCAGATTCACAATGGAGTAGAAAGAGGAGCTGCAGCCCTAAACCAAAGGTTTGGAGAGCACAGCTGGCTGGGTACTAGCTTATCAGTCACAACCACAGGCCTAGCTTACACAGTCATGTCTAGCTCTGCAAATTAGAAGAATATCCAGATATCCCACATACAAAGCTACGATGTATTTATAGAATAATTCTGTTCTTCCTGTTGTTAACTGATAAGAATGGGTCAGAGAAATTTTGTGTTCTTTGGGAAACTTGATTATTCTATTGTTAAATTAGATTTGTACATGAAGCCCTTTCCCACAATTGTATTTTTCCAGCCTTTCATAATCCCTCCACAGAAAATTTTTTCCTTTTTTTTTTCTGTCCAAAAATACTCGTTTCCACCCCGAACCAAGTTGACAAATTTTGTAAATGTTTAATTACACATCGGCTATGAGTACCGTGTGTACTGAGTTAAGTAAATTATCCTTTGTTTTTAATTCGGTTTAACAAACATCAATATATGCCTACTATATGTTAAATAAAACTCAGTTTTAGTTAAGGGTTGAGCCCTAGAGAATTTCTTTTATCTATTTACATTGACATTCAGATGTTCCCTGAGACTCAATGTTTTCTGAATTTCTATGGTTCTATTTCCATTTTTAATAAACTGATCTTTAAAATCTACACAGAGGCTGTTTCAAATGCAATAACAACAGAAAGCTACAAAAGCAACCTAAATCTTCAAAACTTTTGTTTCAGGAAGACATTTTTTAAAGGTCATAAAAATTGCTGGATTACAGTATTTATTTGGCCAGTCTCCTACCTTTTTGAAATGAAGGGGAAAGAGTGTGAGGATTGTTTTTGATTGTATATCTCTATCAACATTTTATCCTCAGTAATATCTCATCAAGCACTGGTAACAGTCTGCGATTTTTTCCTATTTACAAGTTAACAAGTCAGTATGACAGAAGTCATTTGCAACTCATGGATCCTGGCGGAAAACACAAGATTCCTGGGTCAGAGACGAAGGACTTTATTACTTATAGCATGGCAAGTAGCACAAGCATCAGCGTATTTTCACTTTTCCCCTTGTTCCCCTTGTTCCAAGTTCTATAGAGAAGACATGAATGGGTCAACAAAGATGCCTACACACAGAGTGGTTTGCATTTAAGGTTAAGGAAAGGAAATAATCTTTTATAATTGGCATCTGGATGCTCATCCTATGCTCTAGAAGGAGATCTTATTATTTTTCCTAGGCAGCAAGCATGGCTGCCCTCTGCTTTGGAGAAAGATATGATCTTTTCAAGGCTCTTTTCTATACAAACACTGGATGGAATTCAGAATAAGAGAGCAGTTAGTGCCTGTGTCTTAAGACATGCAGACACATGAGAGACCCATAGAGAATGGTCTCCCAATATACAAAGGGAAAAAAAGTAAAAAATACAACATTTTACTGGCCTGTGCGAAAACTCCCTTAAATTCTCCAAGTAGTAATCATTATCAGGAGACTAATTTAATGTGTGAATAGAATGACTACTTTGAATTTGACAGTTCATTGTTTTCGCTGGGTGACTCCATGAATAATGTACAAACCAACCGGTGCATGAAATAGAACCTCTTCTGAGAGGATGATGAGAGGTGCTGAGGAGAGTGGCTTACTCCCCATGGCTCCTCACTGCCCTTCCCGTTACTCTCCCCAAAGTGATGCAGCAAAAAAATACCGAGCACTGGGTACTTAATTGAGATTATAGGATAAAACCAAATAAGGACTTGTCAGAGGAAAGGGTACATCCTCGAGGATTTGAGGATAACTCTGAGTATCTGTAGAAATTCTACAGCTAATTCTAATCTCTAAAAGTGCTATGGTTAAACAGAAAGAAGAATCCTGTCATCTGGCAGCTCTATTTTCAGCTCTGTGAAGGTATTGTGTTACAAAAGTAGACCTTCTCGAATTAAACTCTTAAACTCATACTAACCTAGTGGGAAGTGCAGGGCTCCTCCCCAACCAGGCCCCCTACGGTGGTGAGAGTGTGGAGTGATGGCAAAACAGGAGTCTTTGTGGTCAGACACCTAAAGTTTAATTGACTCATATTTACCTAGAATTTCTATAGCCTCTTCAAGCTTCAGTTTCTTGGCTTGTAAGATGAGATAGGTACTATCCAGCTGAAAGGTAAAAAGTCTAAAAAAGATTTAAAAAAAAAAAAAAAAAGATGATACCAGAGACCTAGACAGAGCAGGTGCTAAATTTCCATTTTTGCTCTGGTATTTCACAGATGCTGACAGCTGTAAGAACTCTTCAGCTATCTAAGTATTCAGGTTGCACCTAATTTACTCATTCCGAGATGCTAACTTTTGTATCTCAGATTTCACTCTCCCTTTCTCCATCCAATGTTTCCTCTGTCCCTTTGGGCTGCTGTTTCATCCCACTTGGACTCAGCAGCTGCCCTCTGCAATAAGCTCCACTCCAGAGCCTGTATTTTGATTTTTAACTCTCCTCCTATCCTTCCCACAGACTTTCTGAATAAATCCTTCTCTGAACTTCTTCAGAAAGCAATGGCCCAGATTAAGTCATTGATGTGAATCTTCTTTTTAATTATGTTATTCACAGAAGCATTATGCTCTTTTCAGAGTGCAGCACGGCTCATTCTGTGGAAAAATGTGGTACCCTGGTTATGTGAAAAGGCTACAAATGAGGCAGATTAGAGGCTGCTTGATCTGCTTCCTCTAACATCAGGAGATTTGGCTTGAAGTTGCTTTTACAAAGGTCTCACAAATACGGTGAAGGGTGGTTTTACCCCGGGTTTTTTCTTTTATTTCTCCATTCACAGAAAATATGTTTAATTAAGTCACTGATATTTAAGTGTGTCCTGAGACAGGGAGGCCGAGAGAGAGAAAAAGAGATAAGTGAGTGAGACGTGGAAACGCAAAAGGAAATTCAGAGGAAACATTAAAAATAAAAATCAATGTTTTGTCTAAGTGGGCTCTAAACTCACACAGGATATTTTCAGTATCAATGAATGCTGAAGATTGAAGGTAACCTTGAAAGGATTTAGTTCAATTTTTTAAATTTTGTAAATGAAGAAATTAAGGGCCAGAATTACAGAAAGAGTAAACTCAGAAGGAAACTGAATTTAGTATACACTAGATTTAAGAGATTGCTCTGTCAATGTGATTTCTGTTATAATGCAGGCAAAAGTAAGTTTGTCAAGCAAAGTATGCAGCTTTTGCTGTTAAGAGTTTTGTAAACATAATTTATTCTAAGGCTGTTAGAATTAGAGACTCAAGAAAATCCAACTCCTGAGCTATTACCCCCTCTCCTTCCCTGGGGCCTAGATGGGGACTCTAGGAAGGAATACTGGTCACATGAGGAAGCAAGTGTGTGTTAATAAGTGATCCAGTATTTGATACTGCCAACTTTGGAGTATGTGTCTCATGCCTGCATCTAAGTGGGACCCATTCTTCTGAAAGTAAATCTTGACTATGCCTGGGAGGGTAGAGCCAATATAGTATGAAAAGCCAGGAATCAAAGGAACATGAATCTTCTCAGATGTTCAATTACATATTTAGAAGAAATTATAAAGAAGAGCAGCCTGGCCAGGCCTCCCTAGGAGAATAGACAAGAGTCCCACAGAGGAGTTCTAGCCACTGAGCCACAGTCACCACCCAGCCAGCTAATAAAACAGAATCCAATACATGTTCTGAGTTCTGCCTAATCTAATCAGTAATCATCCCTCTCTTGAAGGAAGCCTTGTAAGGAGGCCACCCGAGGTGAAAAAGCAAAGCTTAGAGGACAGATAACAGATCACATGTAGGATGCAAGGTGGCAGGAGAGGGGACATGCGCCCTCTTTATTTGGTGAGATAGCCCTGAATATATCTGATTCATAGAGCAGTAATGCTACTCAGTGTCATCATTAGTCACGAGTACAGGGATTCACTGTGATTAGAACAAACACTCTTTTCATTATTTAAGCAGCTAAGGTTGTCTCTTAAATATTTTTCTTAAAATTATTTTAAAGTATAGCTACCTGTGGATTGATGAATTCAGCCCGGGCAAGAAAACCCAATTTTTAAAACAGTGGTAGTTTTTAAAATTATTATGGGCACATAATACTTGTATATATTCATAGAGTACCTGTGCTGTTTGGATATAAGCACATAATGTGAATTAATCAAGTCAGGGTAATTGGGGTATCCATCATCTCAAGAATTTACCATTTTTGTGTGTTAGGAACATTCTAATCCACTGTTTTCATTAGTTTAAAGTATATAATAACTTCTTGTGGATTATAGTTACTCTGTTGTGCCATCAAATATTGTTTATTCTACTATCTAGCTATATTTTTGTACCCATTAATCATCCCTGCTACCCTTCCCAGCCTCTTGTAGCAATCGTTTTACTCTCTATATCTGTAAGATTAATTGGAAAATACAATTTAAAAAAAAAAAAAAGAAAATTCTGAGAAAAAAAAATCCTGAACTAGTCCAGAAATCTGTCTCAGTCTCTATTCCACTAGCTAAAATAACAGAGATCCAAGAAGGTAAAAGGGCTGATTCAGGTAGAAAGATGCAAGACCCCAGGTTCCAGGCTCCTAGCTCAGCTTTTTTTCCAGTCTACCTCACTGCCTCTGCATCCAGGAATAAAAGCACAGACATTTTTCATTGTTCCAATCATCAGCATTAAGGTCTGCTATAAATATGCAGGGTCTGGTCTGTCCAGAAACAGAAAAACAAATTAATGGTCAACTGGTCACAGACATGACCTTTAGTTTATGAGCTTGTCACTGTATTCCAGAACAACTCTCCTTCAAAATGATCCTCAGAGCCTTCATTTGCTACCATTTCAAAACAAGGCTTCCCAATCTAAACAAATGTTAAATTAGCACATTCAGGAGCTATGAAATCTCACAGCTACCAGAAAGTCATTGAACACAGTTCCCTGCGCTCTCTGGATTCCAGTAGGAATGGTAAGAAGACATCTGCCAGCTATTCAGAAAAAGTCCTTCAGCAACCTCTAATCAGAGAAAGTTGAAATCAAAATCAAATCGTTTCTCCTCTTCTCTCGTGCCATTTAACTGTATATACCACAGATGTAAAAGATGGACCCCACCTGTCTAAAGAACAACACCACAATTCTAAATGAGTTGCTGAGATGGGTGAACTTGTCAGAGCCCATTCACCTGGACGACAGCTGCCGCAGCAGCCTGACTCCTGCCCACTCTCCCTGGAAACTGACCCGAGGCAGAGGTGAAGCTGCCTGAGTACACTCCAAACTAACTTTTCTGCTCTCAACTTTTAAATAAAAATCTAACAATTTTCTGAATAGAATTTATTTAAATATCAATTATTTAAAACAGGGTTTAGCTAGCCCTCAGGCACCAACAGGAAAGCCTGAGAGACCACAATGCTCAAGTACATGAGAATTTCTCAGCTCAAAAAATTGACCTAAAAGAGCAGGTTTTCTTTGCCAGATCTCTTACCGGTCCAAGAGCTCCAGGAATCATAACAATCTAAAAACCAGACATCTGCTATGGTTAAAACTTGTGACTGTCCCCTTCCCTTAATGTAAAAAATTGTTCATAAAGCTTTTTGCGATATGTTATCTGAGTTTAATTTCATTATAAAGCTGTAGAGAAGCCTTACACTTTTTTTTTCTTTTTGAGACGGTCTCACTCCATTGCCCAGGCTAGAGGGCTTTGGCATCATAGCTCACAGCAACCTCAAACCCTTGGACTTAAGCAATTCTCTTGCCTTAACCTCCCACAGTAGCAGAGTCAGACTCATCATGGTCAAAACTCATCATGGTCCAAAGTCAAGACTAATGCCTGTTTCCATTGTCATGTTGTGTTACCCAACCTCTCTGAAGTACCATACAGTCTTGTCACGGCCTCTAGAAGCCAGGGTGGAAACACCTGGCAGCCTCTCCCTCCACTCTCTGCCTTGGGTGATGATTCTTGGGCAACACTGTCTAAGAATGTGCCGAAGCCACATAGTGTGTTGGATACAGACTCTGTAGTGAGACTGCAAAGGTTAAATTCTGGCTCTTTAAAGCATTGGTTATGCACATGGTAATTGCTCTGTGTCTCAGTTTCCTCTTTTGAAAGAATAATTGGATCAATTTCATGAGCTTTTGTAATGAGTAAACAATTTATCACCCAATAAAGCACTTAGAACATTCCCTGGTACAAAATGAGTGTTGGATAGATGTTAACTATCATCATTTCCTGGGATACTTAACCAGGCTTAGTCCAAGAAAGTGAGCTCCAGGTCCTCGTGTCTTCCCAGAGTCCCTTTCTCAGCTTTTCATCTCATCTCTCTTCTATTTCCTCCACCAAAATGCTCATGGTTGGGTTTTAATCCCTCAGAGCAAACAGGACAGATGGTCAACTCATAATTCAGCTCATATCCATGGGATAGCAAATGTTCATTACTGTCTGCTTCCAATATACTATATTTGTATTTTGACAGCAGCCTTCTGAACACACAATGGCATAATTAATAGCTCACAAACTTCCCAGATTCACACCTCATCTGGGCCATGCCTCTAGGGGAAGAACATGTGTTTATTTATTTATTCATTTATTTATTTTTTTGAGACAGAGTCTCATCTCACTTTGTCGCCCTTGGTAGAGTGCTGTGGCATCATAGCTCACTGCAACCTCAAACTCTTGGGCTTAAAAGATTCTCTTGCCTCAGCCTCCCAAGTAGCTGAGACTACAGGTACCTGCCGCAACACCCAGCTATTTTTTGGTTGTAGTTGTTATTGTTATTTGGCAGACCCAGGCTGGATTCGAACCCACCAGCTCTGATGTATGTGGCTGGTGCCCTAACCTCTGAGCTACAGGCACCAAGCCATTTTAAAAAAAAAAAAAAAGTATTTTAATTGAGACCTAACTCACAAACTGCACAGTTCACCCTTTTAAATTGTATTACTCCCTGGTGTTCGTTCACAGACGTGTGTAATCATCACCACAATCTAATTTCAAAACATACTCATCACCCTAAGAAGGAAACCCGTACCATTAGCACTTACTGACTCTTTTCTCCAGCTCGAGGCCACCACTAGTCTACTTCCTGCATTCATAGACTTCTCTAATTCTCAGTATTTTATGTAAATAAGCATGTACAGTATGCAACCTTTTGTGACTGGCTTCTTTCACTCAGCATGATGTTTTCAAATTCATCCATGTTCTACCATGTATTAGTATTTCATTCCTCCTCTCTATGGCTGAATAATTGTATGGATATAGCACATTTTGTTTATCAATTTGTTAACTGATAAACATTTGGGTTGTTTTCACATTTTGACTATAATGAATAACACCACTATGAACGTTAGTGTATAGGGTTGTACAGATGAATATCTTCATTTCTCTTGAGTGCATAGGTGAGAGTATTATTGCTAGAACGTTACCCTGAGATCATGTTATGTTCACCCATTTGAAGAACATACAGTCTCCTCTCCACAGTGGATGCACCATGTCACACTCCTGCTGGACGAGAATTTTTTTGTTTTTTGCTTTTGTTTTTTTGGAGGACAGAGTCTCACTTTCTTGCTCTTGGTAGAGTACCATGCTGTCGAAGCTCACAGCAGCAACCTGATACTCTTAGGCTCAAGCCATCCTCTTCCCTCAGCCTCCTGAGTAGCTGGGACTACAGATGCCCTCCACAATGCCTATCTGGTTTTAGAGACAGGGTCTTGTTCTAGCTGAGGCTGGTTTCCAACTCCTGAGCTCAAGCAATCCACCCACCTCAGCCTCCCAGACTGCTAGAATTACAGGTGTGAGGCTGAGAGTTTTTATGTCTCTGTATCTTTACTTATACTTGTTATTTTCTGTTTTTTATTTTAATCATACTATTGGGTATGAGATGGGATCTCAGTGTGATCTGCATTTCCCTATGGACATAAAGTATCTTTTCATAGACTATTTTTATTTCTTCTTTGTAGAAAAATGTATTCAAAAAGTTGAGTTGTTTGCTTTTTATTGTTGAATTGTATTTATTTTTAAAAAATATATATTCTAGATACCAGGCCTTTATCAGATATATAACATATAAATATTTTCTTCCATACTGTAAACTGTTATCTTTCCACTTTTTTGATGGCAGTCTTTGAAATACCAAAGTTCTTAATTTTGATGATGTTTAATTTTTCTTTGTATTCTTATGGTTTTGTTGTCATATCTAATAAACCATGGCATAATCCAAAGTGACAAAGATTTAGCCCGGTGTTTTCTTCTATGTGTTTTATAATTGTAGCACATATATTTAGGTCATTTAAGCATTTTGAGTTAATTTATATATATGGTGTGAGACCAAGAGGTCCAAGTTCATTTTGTTTATGGATATCCAGTTGTCCAAACATCATTTGATGAAAAGTCTGACCTTTTCACATTAATGGTCTTGGCACCTTTGTCAAAAATCAATTGTCCATAAACACAAGGTTTTATTTCTGAACTTTAATTTCTATTCCACTGATAGACAAAGGTCTGAAAATTAAGTTATTGAACTCATCCTAGAAAAAGTGCTACATAACTCATTGCTGAATATTACTAAGGTCACCTTTGAAGACTCCCCACCCCCGAGAAAGCTGTACACTGATAGCAGCACCTAGTTCACCCTTTAAAGCAATTTTGAAACTCTTTCTCTGGAATGGTCATCAGAGCTGTTGTATTACCCTTGATGTCCTAAATATCATCAACATGTCTTTTTTCAATATTTCCTTTATCTCTGAGTAAAGAAAAAAAACAATAGGGGCTAGATCAGGTGAGTAGGGAGGGTGTTCCAATACA
>CAUYQV010053454.1:0-64487 GCA_963574575.1 Galagoides demidoff | reverse complement strand
GGAGTTGTCTATGCACTGGGGACATCCAGGCAGGAGTTTATTTCTGCATTTCATTAGTTAATATGTTAGGAAAGAAGTGAAGTCCTTGTCTGAACACGGTGGTTCTCAAAGTGTCATGTGCAACCCAGTTATTTGGAGGGTTTGATCCCAGGGGACATGTCTGAGACACACCCACCCTCCACCCAGGGGTGTCTAAGCTGGTGTCTCTTCTAGCTGAAACTCAGAGACCTATATTTTTTGGAAACATCCCTGATAATTCTGGTATGTGATTACATCTTAATAAATGCTAGAAAAATACACAAATATCCAAACCAAATTTCTTTCTTTTTTTTTTTTGGCTGGGGCTAGGTTTGAACCCGCCACCTCCAGCATATAGGGTTGGCGTTCTACACTTTTGAGCCACAGGTGCCACCCTCCAAACCAAGTTTTAACATTCCTTTCAATCAGCTCCTACAGGCCTCCTGTGGACAATTATTTCATTTTTCCTTTTGTAACTTGTGTTCAATTGATCAGCTAAGCTCTTTTTAAATGTAGAGAATATTTTTCCATTTTTACTTTATTTCATTAAAAGCAAATTGCATTTTTCAGATGATTCAAAATGTCATGTTTTGGTACTTTAGAGCTTTGGACACAGCAGCCTCCCTGCTTGCTGCGTGACTCTGAGGGGTGGATGTCTGTGGACACGGCCCGGGAACACACTTACTCCATGTACACCAGTAGGTTGTGAAGTGAGAATCAAGTTGTAAGGCTTTCCACAGGGAAACCTATGATTCCTAGAGCACTCTGGATCATGAGTTCTTTTTTTCCTTGCAAATAAATGATCATAAGATTTTAATCACAAACTCACTGAAATATGTGCTCTCCCTTTGAGGTCACAGAAACTTCCCTCACATTATAGTATAAAGTAAATACAGAGTTTTTGGCTTACTGAGTTCATTTTGTGAAAATCAGATTTAGAGGCCTTCTAGAAGGAACCCAAAGAGGAACATTTGATTTCAGAAATCTTGTTTGGTCTCCTTTTCATCCCTGGATTGAAGACTGACTCTTAATCCTGCTAGAGCTGATGTATTCATTGAATCAATTTCTCACTTTCTTGTACCTCAAACTGAACATCTCTTTGCAGGAGATTATGTCTGTAGGATATAATTTTAAAAGATTTTCTAATATGTTAGAAAGAATTGTTCTCTCTGTTTGCTTAATTAAATTCTTCATTTTATTTTATAATCCAAACCACATCGTTTTGTGTTGTGTTTTTATTTTTTATGTATTGATGGAAGATACGTCAGGAGATGGTGTACCTGTGCCCTTTTACATGCCATGTAAAACACACGTAAGATTATGTAGCAGCTGTCTGAATAGGCCCAGGACTAGCCATGATTCTGTTTTCCATATCATGGACTAGTGATGAAAAGGAACAGTTATATTTAAGTGTAGCCACGTATGAGTATTTTGAGAAAGTGTTTTCCTTATTTATTCTTTATCCAAATTCTAAACCTCGTAAAGTTCCAAACTGTGAACTGCTTTTCCTGCCTGTTGGATCCACAGATCCCTGAACTCAGCCCCCTTTGTATGTTCACAGAATGGGTTAAGTACATGGATTTTTGGCCACAACAGTTTCATCAGACTTTGTTTGGGGGGGTCTTTGTTCCAGCCATAGCCTATTGGTCTTTGTGATAGAGAAGGGATCAGTGAATTGGTACCTTCACAAACACTGCGGATATTTTCGGTTTTTGAACATTTTGAAAAAGGCCCATGAGTCTCTTAATTTTTGTGAAGGCCTTTCCATGGCAGTTTCTAGCTATCTCTGACTAGCCACGAGGCAATACTCCACGTGGAGTGAGTGGGATAAGTGTCCTTGCTGCCTCTTACATAACTGCACAGAGGTCCCGTCACCCTCTCTGGGGACTGTGTCTCTCATGGACGGTCTTCTTGCCAACCTCATCTGCAGGGCGACGGCCTTGCCGCTGCTGTCGCCATCTCACCCTTGTTGCTGGTGTTCTGCCATTGTGGTTCCTTCTTTCTAAGAACCCAAAGCAGTGTCCTTTGCAGAAACACTTGGTTTCGAGGCTCTGTTCTGGCCGCAGAACTTTTCTTCTTGCTGTGCTCGGGTGTGGGAGGCTCTGTCACCTCTGTGGAGTCACACCTGCTCCCTCCCCCCATGCCAAAGGAATAAGGTCTTTTCAAGTTCAATGGGGTTGCAGGTCACATTAAACCACAATTCCAGATTTAGAACAATTGCAACTAACATGGAGACATTTCATCTTTGAAATTAACCCCACCAAGCAGGTGCTTTACGACAAGTACTCACAGGTGCCTGAAGCTGAAAATCTAGAGGTGGAGATGAGGAGGGAGCAGGGAGATCTGGACATTTCCACCTGCAGGGCCTCAGGTGCACCTCCCACCAGCTCAGGAAGAGGGTTTCTCTGATATGCCTTGGCTTTGCAGAGTTCTGCTCCGTCCTCTAAACCAGTGATTTTCTACTGGTGTGCCACGGCTGATCATTAATTATATTATAGTTCAAAGCACAGTAAGTAAATACTTTTTTTTTTGATCAGTGTAATTTGTGTGCCGAAGTTTAACCATAGGTTCAAGTGTGCAGTGAGATAAAAAAGGCTGAGAAGCACTGCTCTAGACTCTGCGTGTGCCCATTCTCCTGCGCACCACGCTCAGCGCCCTGGGAGGGGTGAAACTCCACATGGGGAGAAGAAAGAGGTGGAGGAACTCAGGCTCACTCTGGATTTCTATCCAGACAAAAGACAGAATGTTGTGAGATAATGCAGGAAATGTCCCAGACCTATGAAAGAAGAGAAAAATGCCAATATGATTAGCAAAGCAAAACCTTAAAAGGGATTATAAGCCAGTGAAGCAAAGCATCCTGGGACAGTCTCCAGACCACCACTGAGGCTGTGCCATCATCCACTGGAAGCCATCATTAGGCATGATGGCAGCGGCCTGGTTCTCTTAGTTAGAGTCGGTGGTTTCAACACATACATTTATTGTTTTTCCTTCTTATGACTCCACTAACACAAGAGTTAGTAACACAATAAACAAGTGGAAACAGCAGTGGCTGATGAATGGCAATATGTTTTTTGGAGATGAGAAATAAGGGTTGAGTAGAAAGAAGCCACAACCCAGGCTGGGCGCGGCAGCTCACACCTGTCATCTGGCACCGTGGGAGGCTGAGATGGGAGGATCTTTTGAGGCCAGGAGTTGAAGACCAACCTGGGCAACATAGTGAGACCCCATCACTACAAAATTTGAAGGACCTGGTGGTGTGTACCGTAGGCCCAGCTACCCAGGAGTCTGAGGTGGGAGAATTCCTTGAGCCCAGGACTTCAAGGCTGCAGTGAGCGGTGATGATGCCACTATCCATAGCCTCTGGCTCTAAAAAGGGAAAAAAGCCAAAAAACAGAGCCTAAAGTATGTGGTATTGTAAGACACAAGCTAACTTTTACTATAGAAGCAGGGAAGTCCCAGATGAAGTTCCAGTCTCTGAAATGATTGGGCTGAGCAGGGATGGATTGAATCTGTGCACAAAGCTGTCAGACCCAGAACCCCCACCTCCTGCACCCAGGGTGCCACAGGGCCCCTCCCCCAGTACAGCAAAAAAGCTGAACAGAAGAGACCAGAGGGAGGGGGAAGAGCAGCCCTGGAGACAGAGTGACTCGGGTAGGTTGATGTACAGAGGCACGAATTCCAGGAATGCTCGTGCACAGTTGTAAAGCTCTTCTCTAGAGAAACAAAAGGATTAAAAAGAAAAGAGAGAGAGAGAGAGAGAAGAAAAAAACAAAGTTGTAATCTGAAATTAAAAAAAAATAACAAAGCTATAGATAACTGACAGGTGGACATTCTTGCAATGAAACATTCAAGTTTCAGGGTACAGGGAAACCTGTCAGGTGTCAGCCACTCCCAGAGCTTTGGAGTCGTCTTCTGATGTCTCACTCAAATATATTAACCAACAGGAAAAAATAGACATCTGTGGAGAGCCCCCCACATGAGAGGCTGGGGGGTCCAAAACCAACAGGCCTGGGGAAGGCCAAAGCATCAGGAACAAGCAGGAAGTGTTTTTGAAAAAAAAAAGAAAACTTTGAAGGATATTTAGTTCATAAAATAGAATCAGCTTAATATTGAAAACAAAAAGACATAAAGCAAAACTCAGACAATGAAATAAGTCCTGGGATATAAGAATGGGATTGCCGAACAAAAAAATCAATACAACAAATGAAAGAGAAATGGAGAAACTTTCAAGAAACAGAAACAAAAGAGACAGCGAAAGAGAAAAGAAAAAGAAAAAGAAACGAAAAATCAGAAGGTGATGCAGAAGTTGTGACCTCGAATTAATAGGAATTCCAGGGAGAACAGAAGTGAGAAGGAAATTTTAAGGAAACCATTCACGGAATTCCGCAGAATTGAAGGATATGGCTTTCAGGATTAAAGCATCTACCAAACTTCCAGCATAATAATTGCAAAAAGATGTAGAGCAATGCATGTCACCTTGCTGTTTCAAAAACCAAGAATAGGGAGAAAACAAAGTGTAAAATAGCTTGTACAGAAAAGACTATACATCAATTTTTTTAAAAAAGTAAACTAAATAGGGTGGTGCCTGTGGCTCAAAGGAGTAGGGAGCTGGCCCCATATACCAGGGGTGGGGATGGGTTCAGACCTGGCCCCGGCCAAAAAACTGCAAAAAAAAAAAAAAAGAAAGAAACTAAACCAAAAAGAGCTCAAAGAGCTCACCTGTAAAGGCTTAGCAGTCATGAGAGCCTGGACCACGGCCAGCTGACACTACACTTTATGGGGAGCAATGGGGAGCTACCGAACGCTCCCCAAGATCCAGAATAGGAGAGAATGCCATCTCTCCAACACTGCAACAGAGGGACTAGTCAGGGGATTAGACAAGAATATACTAATTTAAAAATTTTAATATAAATTTTTTATAAAATTGCTTTTATAAATTTAATATAAAACTTTAATTTCTTCCTTTACTAAGTGAAATTAAGGAAGATTTAAATAAGTAGAGATAATATAGCATGTTGATGGATTGGAAGACTCAATAGTGTTAAGCTATCCAAATTCATCTATAGATTCCATGACATTTCAGTTAAAACTGCAGAAGCCTTTTGGTGTTGTTTTTTTTTTTTCTTAGAAGTAACAAGCCTATAAAAAATTATATAAAAATGCAAAAGACATAAAAGAGCCAAAACAACTTTGAAACACAGGAACAAAGAGGATTTACACTACCTGTTTTCAACACTTACTGTGAAGATACCCTGATCACGACTGTGTGGTGTTGGCATAAGGGTACACTAACAGACGGCCAAGGCAGAGCAGAGTCCAGAAGTAAACCCACATGCGTACGGTCAGCTGATTTTTGACAAAGGTACCAAGGCAATTTAATGAGGAAAGAATAATCTTTCTTAAAAATGATGCAGAATGATGAGTAACAATATGCAAAACAATTAACCCTCACTTCATGCTACACACAAACAGCTTCAAAATTCAGCAAAAACCTAAACACAAGGGCTAAAACTATAGAATGATACAGCATTTTTCTTTCTTGTTTTTGCAGTTTTTGGCTGGGGCTGGGTTTGAACCTGCCACCTCTGGCATATGGGGCTGGCGCCCTACTCCTGTGAGCCACAGTGCCACCCTAGAGCATTTTTCAATAGAATTTTCATCAATAAAAATATTCTTTGTGTGCACTGACCAGGATAACAGCCACTGGGCCAATAGGACTACTGAGCACTTGACATGTGGCTAGTGACTGACTACATTACTTAAGTTATTTAATTTTAATGAATTAAATGTCAAATTTAAGTAGCTACATGTAGCTCAAGGGTATTGAATTGGATAGCACATTTGCAGATGGAATCATCAGATAATATTTTAGGAGTTCTTAAATACAATACAAAAAGCATGAGCTATAAAAGAAAGATGGTATCAATAAATCAGACTTCATCAATGTTTAAAACTTTGCTTCTTCAAAAGACATTGCTAAGGTGGCACCTGTGGCTCAGAGGAGTAGGGTGCCGGCCCCATACGTATGCCGGAGGTGGCAGGTTCAAACCTAGCCCCGGCCAAAAACAGCAAAAAAAAAAAAGACATTGCTAAGAAGCTGAGCAGGCAGGCCACAGACTGGGAAAGTACTTATTTGCAAAACAGATTTGTGACTTGTATCCAGAATATATTAAAAAGGATCAAAACTCAATGTAATAATAATGGGCAAAGAACCTGAACAGCAATTTCACCGAAGAAGCCATATGGGTGGGTAATAAGCATGTGAAAAGATGTTCCACTTACTTAGTTGTTAGGGAAAAGCAAGTTAAGACCATGATGGAACAGCACTGCACGGCTGGTGGTAGGGCTGAGATTGAAACACCGCTGTGGGGAGCATGTGGAGGAACTGTGGCTGGTGGTAGGGCTGAGATTGAAACACCACTGTGGGGAGCATGTGGAGGAACTGGAACTCACACACAGCGGGTGGGAACATAAAATGGCACAAACACTTTGAAAACAGTTTTGAAATTTCTTAAAAAGTTAAACACACCTGGCTTGGCACCTGTAGCACAGTGGTTACGGTGCCATCCACATGCACTGAGGTTGGCAGTTCGAGTCGGCTGACGCCAGCTAAACAACAATGACAACTGCAACAAAAAATACAGCTGGGTGTTGTGGTGGGCACCTGTAGTCCCAGCTACTTGGAAGGCTGAGGCAAGAGAATCGCTTAAGCCCAACAATTTGAGGTTACCGTGAGCTGTGAGGTTACCGTGAGCTGTGACGCCACAGCACTCTACAGAGGGCAACAGTGAGACTCGGTCTCAAAAAAAAAAAACAAAGTTAAACACACCTACAATATTACACAGCCTCCATTCCTAGGTATTTTACTCAAGAGAAATGAAAGGATTGTCTATACAAAGACTTGCATTCAAATTCCTGACAGCTAAAAATTGGAAACGTGTGTCCTTTCACAGATGGACAAGTGACTATATATCCACGCAGAGAAGACTCCTCAACAATGAACTCAGTGAGCTGCTGACACATGCGGAATATCTCAGAGTCACTGTGCCAAGTGAAAGAAGCCAGACAGAAAAGATTTTATATAAAATTTCAGTGAAAGCAAACCAGTCGCTAGTGACCAAAAGTGTATCAGTGGCTGTCTGTGGGGGAGAAGGTGGAAGAGAGGGTTTCCAAGAGAGGAAGGAAGCTTTGGAGGGTGGTGGGCACGCTCATCATTTCATGGGTACATTTATATGGAGGGTGCCAAGTATCTCTTCCCCGGAATCCTATACCTAGCTAAACTATTACTCTGATGTTGTACAGCCTTCCAGAATACTTAACGAACCAAAGAAACAAAGGAAATCAAAAGTGAAAAGAACGTGGGATGGAGACACTGGAAGACCCTCGGAAGGGAGGCAAGGTGAGGGGACATGGTGACAGGTGTGCAGCAAAGGAGAGGACCTAGGTCCATCAGAGCAGGTGAGCAGAGGGCCCTGCAGGGCTGGGGCCAAGGAGAAATGCTGCTAATACCATCCCTGCTATACTGAACCTCACAGAAAACACAATTCAAAAGTGTCCCTTGGAGGCCGGGTGCAGGGGCTCATGCCTGTAATCCCAGCACTCTGGGAGGCTTAGGTGGGTGAATTGTTTGAGCTCACACATTCAAGATCAGCCTGAGCAAGATGGAGACCCTGTCTCTAAAACTAGGATTGTGGCGGGTGCCTGTGGTCCCAGCTACGTGGGAGGCTGAGGCAGGAAGTTTGCTTGAGCCAAAGAGTCTGAGGTTGCTGTAAGCTACGATGCCATAGGACTCTACTGAGTGCAACAAAAAGTGAGACTCTGTCTCAAAATAAATAAGTAAAGTGCCCCCTAATGCTGATGTAGAGTTTGGGAAGAATTTGTGTTAGGAACATAAAGAACTAAGTAAATGAACAACAACTCCTCCCACAGAAGACCATAAACTTTAGGCAAAACAGCTTTCCCAAGAACAGAAATAGAATCAGATATGGACAGGATGTGTCCATGGCCAAAATAAGTCAAATGCTGAGGACTGATTCTACAAAACTGGTGATGGGTGTCCGTAGGAAAGACAGAATGTGATAGGTCAGGGCAGCTGTGTGACCTCTGCTGAGGTCTGAGCAGGTAACCCCTACAGGTAAGTGATACAGACACACATATCAGAAACATGGAGATACAACATGAGAAAAATCGCCATGTGGGTGTGGGACTGACATTTTCCTTACAAGCCTATGTATACCGTCTGCCTTGTTGAATTAGTTCACATATCTTGTATTAATTACTAGAAGGAGAATACGGTAGCTTGAGATTTTTATCCTGAACTCTCTCCTCATTAGAAACATGCCCTTTGGTGGATGACTTAGCCACTCTTAGTCTCTTTACTCATAAAAAGAGAAAATACTTATATCTCAGAGGTGTGGTGAGGATTAAATGAGATTATATGTGTGAACCGTGTAGTAATTAATCTCTTTTACACTGTATTCTTCCAAAGGAATGAAGGTGGCTTACAAAAATCATTTAATTTAGCGAGATAAATTGAATTAAAAAGAAAAATGTGGTAAAGTCTGACACCCCGGAGTCATCCAGTTCCTTTTCCCCAACGGAGGCAGCTTGCTGGCTGGGTGGATGTCCTGAGCCAGTGTGGCCACTACGTGAGGCCTTAAGGTGGCCAAATACGTCCCCTCTGGCCCTGTGGCTTCCCCAGGGCCACTATGCAGACGACTAGACCACTGATTCAGAACATGTTCAAGGCCCTTTGAGGGTAACCGCTTGGCAGTAATATGGATTAAAAGCTCTAGTTTATAAATGGATCTCAGGGATGGCGAGAATCTTTGAAAGGCCACAAGACTAAACTACTTGATTTTTTAGCAGAACCAGGCCCTTCAGAATGTGCAATAGTTATTAGGCAAGAAAATTGATTAATGTCATCATCAGTTGCCACTTGAGTGGTGCTTCCCAAAAGGACGCTGAAGCCCTAACCCAGCCCCTCAAATGTGCTGTCACGTGGAAATAGTCTTTGCAGAAGACCAGGTTAAGACAAAATTGTTACAGTCGAGCCTAACCTAACAACTGTTTTATTATAAAAGGGAAATTGTGACACCAGCATGCACACAGGGAGACCGGACAGGGCAAAGCCCTGGGAGATGCGTGTGCTGCCCAGGGTGGCCAGCACCACTGGATGCCAGGGGAGAGGCCTGAGACAGATTCACCCAGCAGGTCTGGAAGGGGCCAGCCCTGCCGACACTCTGGTCGTGGGCTTTGCTCCAGTGCTGCGAGAGAAGGCATTTTTGTTCTCTTAGCCCCCCCAGCTTGCAGTATTGTTTTTACAGCAGTCTGCAGAAAGTAATGCAGTTTGGAGTTATTTAGAATACATAGGCAGGATGACCAGTGTCCTTAATTAAAATAACCCTATGAAAGTGCACCCAGAGCCTGTGGTCCTCATGCTCAGCATTTGTTCTCAATCTCTGCCCCACGCCGTCCTGCTGGGGCTCAGTCCGGAGGCAGCAAACAGCAGGCTGCATCTCTCTGGGGTAGGGTGGCCTTGTCACCAAGATCTTGTCTCTAACACTGGTCTTCCCAATGTAACCCACCCCTCACTCCCTCTACTTTGGGTCTACTTCTAGCTTCTAGGTAACACTCCGTTCTAATCATTTCCTTAATGTTCCACGTAATATATAAATTATATATTTAATATACAAATATATAAATTTGCCTAAATTATATTCTCATTTAGTTCCTACAGTCTGGTCACTGTGACAGATACCAAGGCATACACCCCAAATATGGAATCCCATCTAGTACAGATGCAGTTAAATGGTGACATCAGAGTTCTGACTTGGATGGGAACGAGCTGATTGAAGGGCCCCTTTATAGCGAGAACCGAAACCATGTCACACATTTTCACAGAGCCTGCTGAAGAACAGGTGATAGAGCCTGGTGCCTTTTATTTTCTGCTCAAATACAGTCCAGTGAAATGCCCGTCCCAGTGCAAGGGGCCTTCCCACTCCTGCCTGCGTACCTCTCCCACCACCGCCCTCTGTGTTTCTTAGTCTTTTTCAACCTTACTCAACCAAACAAAAAGATAAAAAAGAAGAAGATGAATTGCACTTTATTTTTCTGTTTTTCAGAAAATGAATTTTAAAACCATGGAAAATTGTTTTGAAAAATCTAATTTAATGTGCCTGACTGAGCGGTGTCACCTTCAGAGAAGCATTTGCTCATATTTGTATGTATTTGATAAGCACAGAAGATAAAAAGAATTATTTGGAAAAAAGATTAATCAAAAATAACAGAAGTAACTGAGTACTGACCCTCTACTTTTTTGTTTTCTTTTGTTTGGGGTTTTTTATTCGTTTTTATTTTTTGTTTTGAGACAGGGACTCAGTGTGTTGTCCAGGCTGGAGTGCTGTGGCATCATGATAGCTCACAGCAACCTCAAACTCCTGGGCTCAAGCGATCCTCCTGACTTGGCCTGCCAGAGTGCTGGGATTATTTTCTATAGAGATGGGGGAGGAGGGTGGGTGGCAGGGGGGTCTATCTATCTTGCTCAGGCTGGTCCCAAACTCCTGGCCTCAAGCAACCCTCCTGTCCCAGCCTCCCAAAGTTCTGGGATTATAGGCATGAACCACCAGGCATGACCTGTCCTACTTTTTGAACTGCCACCTCTGCATACTGGACTGGACACTTCTATAATTACCACACAGTATCAGTACTATTGTTGTTTTTACTTTTATCCCATAAACTTTCCTTGTATGCTACCCACAATGTTCAAAACTACAGACATTATCGCCAGGTGGTTTATAGAGAGAGAAGGAAATCCTATACTAGAAAGAAAGAAGGAAGGAAGGAAGGAAGGAAGGAAGGAAGGAAGGAAGGAAGGAAGGAAGGAAGATGGAGGAAAAGAAAAGGGAAAAGAAAACAACTGGAACAGAATTGTTCCTATTGAACTTAGCTGATGATCAAAACTATTAGATGAAGCATCTTTTTTAAACAGACAGTAGAAATCCTGATGCAGGAACATTTGCAACCAAAACACACAAAAAGCCAGTGAACACATTGTAGCAATTCTCTGACACACAAGTTAATGTGTTAGCCTCTTGGCATCTCTAATTCTAAGTCGTATAGATTTAAATTTGGTTAGATTTAAATTTAATCTCAGTAAGATATTAATGTGAAAGTTGTCTTGCTTATATTTTAAAATTAATCATTTGTTTTAGTCTAAACTGAGACTACTGCTAGAAACGTATTCTTAATTTTAAATATTGACTATGAAATGTTAGTAACAAAATTATCCACACCATGGGAAAGTTTATAAAATTCTTAAAATAATTAACCAACACTTTATTATTCCAAGATGAATGTATCACCTACAGCAACTATTTTGCAGAAAATAAAATTGTATCAAAGCCGTTGCTTACAGACACACAATAGAAGCAAGAATAAATAATTCTGTATCAATTTATAGGCTACAAGTTCAATATCAACTTGAATAGTGTAAATTTTTAGGACACCCTCAGTGTCAGGCTGAAAGATCTGTGTAACAGCATAGCTACATTCAAGCAACTTAATTTCTGTCCTAACAATTTAGCAGCCATTTTTAAACACACATGAATTGAAAGAAAAATAATTTTTCTCTGCTTTCTTTGAAAAGCCATAAATCCTTACTGACAGTGTGCCCATAGTGTGGTGGCCTCTGCACGGGGTCTGGCGGGCCTAACACTGCTCAGGGCCGTGCGGCTGTTCCTGCCCGAGTTCCTCAGCTGACAGACAGGACGGGCTTCCCAGTGGGATCTGCCTGCAAGTCCACCTAGGGACTCCCAAGTACCCTATAGTTTGCGTGGCATCTGAGAATGCTGGGTATCCCTGTTTCCCTCAAAATTTTAAAGCTACCGCAGTGGTGTCTCGGAGCTCATAGTCTGGGAAACCGCAGGAGCAGGGACAAGGCTGACTGGCCACGTGACGCCCAAGGTAGATGGCACGTGCATCTTCTGTACAGCATGGACACTAATCATTCTGATTACCAAAAATAAATTTCTAGTGTTACATATTTCAAACATATGCAAGTTACACGGTCAAATTTGCACCGCAACAGGGCATGGTGTGAAGCAGGATGAGTCTGGCTTCTGGAGACGGGCAGGTGGGTCAGTTCCAGCTCGTGTCCACAGCTGCCTGTGGGCCTGCGAGGCCCAGGGACAGCTCGTTGGAGCAGGGCGGCCTCTGCTGCCCCACCTGTGCTCCAGTGAGGTTCTGCTGAGAAGGAAATCCTGTATGTGACAGGGCACAGCACGGCACAACAGGCAATGTGACACAGCACAGCACAGCACAGCACAACACAACACAGCACAGCACAGCACAGCACAGCACAGCACAACACAGCACAACACAACACACAGTATAATACAACACAGCACAGCACAACACAATACAACACAACACAGCACAGCACCATGTAACACACAGTATAACACAACACAGCACAGCACAACACAATACAACACAACACAGCACAGCACAGCACAGCACAACACAGCACAGCACAACACAACACACAGTATAATACAACACAGCACAGCACAACACAATACAACACAACACAGCACAGCACCACGTAACACACAGTATAACACAACACAGCACAGCACAACACAACACAGCACAGCTCAACACAACACAACACAACACACAGCACAGCACAGCACAACACAACACAGCACAGCACCATGTAACACACAGTATAACACAACACAGCACAGCACAACAAAGCACAACACACAGTATAACACAGCACAATACAATGTAACAAACACAGCACAACACATAGTACAACGTAGCACAACACAATATAACAGGCACAATGCACAAGCCTTCCCAGCACTACTCTGGGCAGCACGGTGCAGTAGTCTTGGGGACACTGAGTGGGACCCGGGCTTCCCACATTCAATCCAGAGCTTGGATCACACAAACCTGCGAGTTACCTGCTGGGTTGGAACCCCTGCTCTCCTGCCACCCGAGGAGCCAAGCTCATGTCCCACTGAGTAGAAGGAGCCTATTCACCAAATTTTCTTTCCCCGCATCAACCCTCAGGACAGAGCTGTTTCCTTTACCTCCTTAATAACCGTGAGAGACAGGACAGCTGAGAAATGCTGACATTTATGGTGCTGCTGGGAAGGTTCCCAGGGTACACTGTCCTCCATCCCACTCTGTGACCTCAAAAGACAAAGAAACTTCCCACTGACCATGGGGGGCAGCCTCTCCCTGCCCTGATCCTGTGATCCACACAGCAGCCCTGCTGTGCCAAATTCAACTTGCTCAGTACTGGCTGTTCCTGTACTAAGTGCCCAGAATTGTGTTGATGCTGGAAATTAAAATTAAAAAAAACAAAACAAAAACAAGGTAGACACAGTTGCTGTTTTCAAGGAGGTGTGGTGATATTGGAAGTACCTGCCATGTGCTTCCTCCGAACCTACTCCACCCAGGGACAGCTGTCCTGCCCAGGGCTGAGGAGTGCCCTGGTCAAACCATGGACCACAGAGCAGGCTCGAGGGCTGTTAAGTTAAAAAAAAAATCCTAAAGTGAAGAATTCACCATAAAGTGTTTTTGTAAATGTCCTATTTTTCTCAAACTTAGTATCATCATAACTGTTTCAAAAATGTAAAAATGTATGCCATTCCAATTGATACTGAACTTACGGTTCACAGATGGACTTAAAGTTGTCTGGTTTTGCTTATATCATGTCTTAATGCACACATATGATTCAATTTGACCTATGACTTTAAATATAATTTTATTTTTCTGCAAATAGGTACTACAAGTAATACATTCATTTTGGAATAAAAAAGTGTCAATTAGTTTAAGAATTTTATGTGGTATCCCTTAGTAAATGAATAATTTAGTTTGTTATCTAAATTCTATCAATGGCTTCTGATGAAAAAGCACAAATATATTTCTAGTTGTAGTCTCAGTTTGAAAGACTAATATAATAATTTTGAATGACTATTTAAAAATGTTAAAGAACTTGGCTGGCTCTTATTTAAAATTTATTTTCTTACATGCTGTTCAAACCGATGAGTTCATCTACAAGCATACTTTATACTTGTACCCATAAATATGATGAATGCCATCTTTATTACGATGGGCAGCAGTAGTAACTTCCACAATGCTGAATTAAATGCTTTGTAGATAAAGTACTGTTGATATATGATAGTTTATTCTGGTCATGATGGTAGCGCCCTCTATATGCACAACCTCTCAAAGGTATTTGAAATCCCTAGTTTATCAAACAAACCTCTTTACAAGTCATCCCCTTTCTGTAGATGACAAGATCAAGGAACTTGGTGGCTAAGTAGCATGTCATCAGTTGTGATTATTATAGTTACGATTTATTGGGCAAAACCATCTTAGTCATATTGTGGGGCTGGTACACAAATTTTCCAAACACTGATAAAATATCCTGTCGACAGGAATGGGCTTACACTATATTTGTAAGATTGGTACAGACTGAGTCTATGTGAATACAAACTAGTTTGGTAAAATTAGAAATTGGTAAGAGAAAATGTATAATAACTCTGTTTAGTCCATCCTTTAAACTAAAATGTGTGTGGTGTTTGCTTCCTGGGTTCCACATTGACTGACTGCTCTTTGGGAGAATCAAAATGTATTTTTAAGTCAAAAAAGTAACCATTTGGATTGGTTGAAAGTTGAAAATAAAATCAGTAAATCTTTTCCATTTACAAGATTCTAATAATCCAAAAATTGTATCTCCTCTCACTAATTTTGTTTCAAAAATCATCTAATTTGAACAATTAAGTGAGACCACTCTATAAATTCCTACTCAAATTGAAAGAATCTAGACACAGCTTCAGCAGCTACTTACCAAGAAATCACACTTAGGCCCGTCTCCTAACACAGGTCTCCCAAGTGTCACCCAGGATTTGCCTCAAACTCTCCTAGAATATGCCTAAGAAAGGGGAGATCCCTGGGGCCCAGCAGAACCCCAGCGCCAGCTCTGGGTTAGAGAATCTGAGTTTGTTAGCAGCACTGCTGGCCATCCCATGCACCCTGCCACTGAGAGGCCATCATCCTGGAGAAAAATCTCTACCAATTGGAAGCAGCCATTCATTCAAACAAAGCAGTTATTTTAACATATACACTGTGCTAATGTTCATGTGGCAAGCTTGGTCCACCCACACAGAAAACAGAGACGGCATGGGCGTCTCATAGGAGAGCTACCCACAGAGTTTTGATAGAAGCGTGGGGAGGTCTCCAGCCCCAGCACAGCCTTCCCTGATTTCCGTAAATTGGGAAAGAACACTCGAGCAGCATCTGGCATGTAGCTCTGCCACACAACTGTGACCCTTGATGTCCTATGTTCTTGTGTGGCAATCGACTGCACCCACCAGATAGATGGAGGGGCTTGTAGGACAATTCTTGCATTCCTGGCACCTGGTAACAGGCCGGACACATATCACATCCTCCTAGAATAACCTGGACAGGTACTGCACTTATAACAAGTGTTTGTAAGCCTATGAAAGAATGAACGTGGTCTTGCCAAGTAACGTTAAAGAGAAACCATCGCTAACACCAATGGAGGGGAAGGCTGTGGTTTGTATAATTACCATTGTTTCCTATCTAGACCAAATTTGACACTGCATGTCCAGTTCCTCATGTGGTCCCCACCCTTTCTTCAGGGCATCATTATTTGTGAGGTGCGGAGTGCACCTGGGACTATGTGTCCCTGTGCTGCTGGTTTTATCATTCTGTTTTCCATCAGAAGCAGCAGACTCAGAGGTAAGGGCATTCGCCCAAGGACACAGAGCTGGTCTGTGATCAGCACCACTGACAAGGAGAAAATGCACGTGGCCAGTTTCCACAAGGATAAACTTCACTCTTCAGCTGGAACGCAACAAATGGACACTCTCACTGCTGAAGTCCAGGCTCTCCACTTGCTGGAATTTCCCCTTTTAGGTTGAATTGCTTGAAGAATGAGGTTGCCAAATCCTTTCCTACTTTAGAACATGCTCACCTAGATCTCCTCCTATTCTGTTACTTAGAGATAAAAAGACAAGTTGGTCTCTGCTTTGAGTTTTTCCGGATTGAATTCGTTATCACGACCACACTGTTCACCGGCTTCACATACCTGGGAGGAACCTCTGCCCTGTGAGCCTGGGACTCAGTGCCTGAAATCCGGGGTCAGTTCTTCAGCTGCTGAAGACTTTTGTTTTTGTATCTCACCAGTGTGTAGGACTCACAGAGAGCGTATTGCTGCCACTAAATATCATCTCTAGTTAGCATTTCCGGGGTGCTCCAGAGAAAACAATGTCTGGGTGATGACTCTTGTCAGTTTCCCATTGTCAGACCCAGTCTTACTTTCCTCCACTCTCACAATATTTCCCCATTGGGAACATGCCTGACATTGCAATTTCTCAAAACTGCAGCTCTGCAGTGAATGCCTAATTCCTGAAACTGCAAAATCTAACAAAAGCTGATTTTTTCCACTGATTTGACTGGCTGACTATTTCGAGGCTTTGCATGTGATGACCTGCTGCTCCTCGAGAACAGCATCTTTAATGTCCCCACACGGTGGTTCTGAAGGGGCAGAGGGCAATTAAATCCTCCCCAGCCTCCTGCGGGGCATTAAGAATTACTCACAGGTCCTGGTTTCCGCCACAGACACATTTTCCCAGGTGGTCACACTGAGCGTCTCGCCCAGCAGGTTTCTGTTGTTTGATTTTGAACCCAGGACCCACTTCCAACCAGGGCACCGGTGTCATCCAGGACAAGCTATGGAGATGTCAGCTCAGTCTCGTTCAAAAAACTGCTCTCTCTCTGACGGTGTCTTCTCGTTGACAAGTGAAAAGCCAATTTAAAGGGAAATATGGAATTCTGTTCTTTTAATTTTTTTTATTAAAAGTTTTTTCTTTGGCCTTAGATGTTACGTGTTTGGGTCTTCATACATTTTTTCATATCTGTTAAAACTCTTCACAGCGTAATTTCAGCACATTTTCCCAACCTCGCCTCTAAGGAAGTCAAATTTATCTGCTTTCTTCCCTCGTCCCAGACCTCCCTCCCCACCTTCCCCACAAACTTCAGGCTCATTCCTCTGCCCCGGGCGGTGAGGAGGGACCGAGGGCGGGCGCCTCAGTCCTCACCCCACTGGTTGCGGGCTACTGACAAACGGCCCCCCCAATACAGCATCACACACGCCGCCCCCCCCCAACAGATCCAGGGCTGCAAAGAATCTAAGATAAGGCAAGGTTTACTGCAAAGCCTAGGGAGGAAGTCCCTGGAAAAACGCGCAGAGACTAGGCCTCTTGATTTTTCCGTTTCTTATGGAAATTGATCGCGCTTATAAGACGGAGCCTCCCGGCAGAGCGCGGAGAATCTCAGTCCTCGAGGACAGGGAGATGCAGGTATTTACCAAGGAGAAGGCACTGTCTGGGCAGCGCGTCCCACACCACCAAGCCGCTCCAGCACCGGGGAGGCTCGCGTGCTGCGTCCCCCCTCGGCACCAGCTCGGGGACGGTCCCCGCGGTTCAGAGGCTCCTGCCCGCCCCTCCCCCACCACTCTCCGGGGACTGGCCGGGGCGAGCCTTGCCTCCCCTCCCCCCCCTTCGCTGCCACTTGTTGCGGCCCAGCCGAGACGCGCTTGTTCCGCTGGCTGATTGTAAAAGGGTTTGACTTGCGGCTGACCCCGGGTCAGGACTTTCTCTCCGCTAATCCTGCTCTCCTTAAACAGAAAAACACTCTGTCCTCGTACCTCGCACCAGTCATCTTAATCTCCGCCCCCGCCCCGCTGGCGGCGGACACCCCGCCTGGCCTCCAGGGCCAGGCCCGGCCCGAGCCAGGCGGGCTCCGGGACAGCGCCCCAGGCCCCCACGCCCCCCAGTCAGGAGCCCGCGCAGACGCGGCTGCTCCCAGGCACCTGCCAGGTCCCCACTCCATTCTGGGACGCCGCGTTCTGGGTCCGAGCGGAGTGGCTGGAGTTGTTCAGGGAGAGTGGGACGGACAAAGGCCAGGCAGGAAAAAGGGAAGTGACCGAAGAGCAAGTCCACCTGGGGTCGAAGTGGGAGGGCGCGAGAGTGGGGAGTGAAGAAGGTGAAGTGGATGGACGCGGTGGAGAGAAAAGAAGGGCGCAGGGTGAGAGGGAAGCCTCGAGGAGTGGTGCTCGACCAGGGCCCAAAGCCGAGCAGGGCAGCTTGGAACAGGCAGCGGGGCGCGACGCAGTGGGGGCGAGAGAGGCCCCAGCCCGCGAGGAGTGACCAGGCCCTGGCCTGGGCTGCGGGGCGCCGCCCGAAGCCGAAGAAGCTGGGTTCCAGGGGCGGGCCTGCGGGGTCCCGACGGGCGCGCAGCTGGAGAGGAAGGGCGGGCGCTGGGAGAGGCGGGACGAGCTCCTCTATGCTCCCCCGCCTCGCCTGAGAGCCCCGGGAGGCGGTTCCGAGCCAGGGCACAGAGCAGAAGCTGGGGGCGAGAGTGAGGGTCCCTGCGTCCCTACCTCCCGGCCTGGCCCTCAGCGCCGCCCACCCGCCACCCCCACACTGCAGGACTGGTAGGAGGAGCACCCGGACCTCTCCTGCTCCTCGCCTCATGGGCCAGCGCCCCCCTCATTCTTCCCCATCTGGCCTAATAGTCACTCTGGAAGGGGTTGCTGCGCCAAGGCCAAGTCTGCTTTCCAGAAGTTTCCAAGGCATCAAACCTGTGATTAAATTCTGTTGTGACACTTCAGCAGTCCCAGGCTGCGGACGCGTTGGGGGTAGGGGTGGAGGAGGGTGCAGGCTGCGGCTAAACCTGGTGGGGGACACTCCGAGGGGCCGGACCGGGGCCTGGGCCGCGCCTTCCAAGGCACTTGTCTGGGCTGAGGTCCTTGAATTAACCGAAATTTTCTGGATACAGAAATCTGCGGTGCCCAGTCTTTGTCGGGGAAATGAATGCGTGGATATGAGTGATTCTTCTCCCACACGCACGCCTTTAATAGACCTATCACTCACGATCCCGACACCCATCTGCACATCAGGCGGCTGTGAGCGAAACTCTTCTTCCAAAGTAATTCGTTCCATGCAGCTGCCAGTGGGTTCCTTGGGGAGGAGGGTGTCAAAGTCTTAAAAGCAACAAAGGGGCCGGTGGGGTGAAAACCAAACCAAAACAAAGTTAAAATCAAACGAAAGGAAAGCAAACCAAACTAAAAACCACCAAGCAGACAGACCACTGCCCCCTGAGTGGAGAAGTCCGGGCTGGGCCAGGGGGCAGATGTGTGTGAAGAAGTCATAGCCTTTGCGAACTTTACTCCAGGCCTCGCAAGGATCCCGTCCACGTTCTCTGGTTAGGATTGGACTAAGCACAGAAATACCACCCTGTGATCTGGAAAGCGAATGAAGTCATCATATAATAACGACCGTGCTCCAGCGCGTCTCACGAGTACTGGGACCAGCACCTGGAGAGATGGGATTCCAGTGGAGTGAAATGTCCAGGCCTAGAGCAATAGTTTCTCAACTAATTTAAATTGGAGACACACGGATAGGATCTCAATCCTGGGACAAATCCCAGCTAATCTCTTTTCCTCCCCTCCCGTGTTGCTTTTAAATTGAGTCATTAAAGAATTTATATGCTTTTCCTATGGCATTCTAATCAACAGACAGAAAGGAAATGAGATGGTTGGAGCACCTGGCAGTGATTGTGGGCGCAGGAATCGCCAAACTGTAACTCCACCCCGCAGAGAGGAACCCACAGCTTTGCCCAGTGTTCCTGGCACACTGGCAAAACTTCTTGTTTAAAGTGGGCCCCCAAATTATTAACGTGTGTGATGAGCCCAGATCTAGGTGCCAACGGCTGGACATAGAAAGCTCAGCACACACACGGGAGGTGGGTCACAGGCTGAGAGTGGGCATTGGAGAGAATTCTTCAAGTTTGTACGTTTCAGAGTAAACGTGGCTCTGGAAGCTCCTGGTGAGTACGCAGAGCTCTATGGAATTTCCAGAAGTTTCTCCTAGAGGGCATTGGTATGGCACTTGTTGCCCCATTATTCCATGTGTTGTCCCGCCCAGCAGTCCTTTTGCACACAAACATTCTTAGAAACAACCGTTCCACAAAGAATCAAATTGCTCAAAGAAAAAAAAATGAAGAAAAAGAAAAGATGGGGGACTTTTATTATCTTATTAGAAAGCAGTGGACATTATTCTTGAATATTTGGCTATCACGTTAACGAATGAGTGGTTTAAGCAAAATTATCAAAATGATTCCCCAAAATTACACGTACCAACTGTCAGATTAGCATTATACGTACGTAAAGCTATTCTCAAATGTAGGCTTGAATTTGGTTCTCATTAAACTGATGGCTCAGGCCCACTTTTGGACGGATAGTCCATGCTCATTCCAGGACCAGAACAGAGGCTCAGAAGAGGGAGAAGCCTAAGGCTGCAGAAATCAACATATTTCAATCTGGATTTAAAGAGTTTTTTTCCAAAAATATAATTTCATCTTAACATCATGATTAATTTCAAAATGTATTTGCTACAGTATAACTTTTAAATGCAATATTTAATGCTGTCGGATTACTTGAAGACAAAGTTTTACAGAAAACTTTAAATTTCAGAAAAACTGCAATGTACCAATAAACACCTAAAAAAAATATAATTAAAAAATTTAAAGCATCAAACAACCTCAAGATCTCATAAGGAATAATAAACACGGCATTTTTTTCGTTCACATCTGTTAGCAACTTGCATACCAGTTCACGTGGGGGAAGGAGGGCCGTGGATATTTTTGTGTGTGAGACAGAAAATCCAGCAAAACTATTTTGCCCAGTTCCCAAAGAGAAGGAGGCAGAAGATGGAGGGGGGATCAGCTGTCACACATTTTGGTTCAGTAAAGTGTGATTCCTTGAACCATTTTCAAATAAATTCTGTTGGCAACCTTAATTGCTGAGGAATTAGAGGCCCCCACAGTCTTTGCCCCAATCCTTGGCCTGCTTCTGCCACGGGGTCGTCCTTTCCTTCTCGGGACCCAAACGCCCTGCGGATGCCGGCCCGGTGGAGGGCGAAGCTCGCAGCAGGGAAACCCAGAACCCGTCCTTGCCGAGCCAGTCCAGGCCAGACCATAAGGTATTTTTGTAATTATTCCTCATTCCACATTAACGCTTCAGCTTCTACACAATAATTTATAGATTTTAACTTACTTCCCTTCCATTGAATAAAGCTCCATGAAAACCCCACCCCCAGACTCCTGGGGTTCCCGATAGTTCTTCCATGCTGATCAATTCTTCCTGCTCCTACAGAGTTACTAATTGTACTGTGAACTCATAAACCTGCCTATAAAATTAGCACGTTTCAAGTTTATGGGAGAAAGTGGGCTTTTCCTCTCTTAAATTTATTGACTCAAAAAAAAAAAATTCAACACAATTTTGGGGGCATTCTTTTTCTTTTTTTTTTTTTTTAGAAGAAAGGCTTTTTTGGAAACTATGTACATAATCTGACTCCTCCTCCCCGCACCGCAAGGCCTAAAATAAAATTTCGCAATGCATTTACAAGAAATAATACAAAACAAAAAAAAAAAAAAAGAGGAAATGCTGAGATACAGAAAGTTTTACAAAACCCAGAATATGTAACTCTGCCACCTGAAGGGGGGTGGTGGTGGTGGTAACCTCTTCGTATAAATTAACAAACCAACCCAAAAGAGCGGTAGCAACTACAAAAACCTTGGTAATGTTTGGCTCTGCCTACTACATTTAAACAAATTAGACCAGCTCCCCCTTACTGGTCTCGGGCAACCCACGCCGCCAGAAATGAAAGCGCGCCGGCCGAAATACAAAAGTTGGCATCGCTCCCTCGCTTGGTTCTTTTTTTTTTTTTTGTCTTTTTGTCCCCTCCTCCGTGGATGATAAATACTGTACAAAAAGTCTCAATAAAACACCCAAGTCCAGTCTAAAATGCAAGCCTTGTGTCAGCGCCTGGTCGTACCAGGAATTCCTGGAAAGGTGAGCGGGGAGATGTGTCGCTTGGTGTCCGTCTCCAGCGTTTTCATTTTACAAGAACGTGGAAACGTCTGTACAAAAGGAAGGCCACGCCGGGTCCGGCGGAAGCTCCAGTGCGGGCCAAGAGCTCAGCGGTCACAGAGTCGCCCACCGCGGACCGAAGTGTCCCGGCGTCCTGGCGGCGCTAGATGTGCGTCAGGGGGACCGTGCCGTTGACGCCCGCTCCCGCGCCCTGGTAATGCTGCGGCAGCGAGTGCAGCCGACTCTGAGCCGCAGCCGCTGCCGCAGCGGCCGGGTCGCCACCCTCGCCGGCGGGCAAGTACATGCTGATCATCTCCCGCAGGTCCCCAGGGCACGGCGCCCGCGAGTGCGCCGGGGCTGGTGGGCTGCCGCTTGGCTCCGACTTGACCAGTGAGCCCAGCGCACCCAAGGCGCCCGACGACGCGGCCGCAGCCGCCGCCGCCGCCGCCACAGCCGAGTTCTGGTGTGCGCCGCCCGCGGCAGCGGCCGCTGCGGCCGCAGCGCCGTAGGGGAGACCGCCGTAGCCCGAGGGCGACGCGCTCATGTAGCCTTGCGAGTTGGAAATGGGGCTGTACTGCAGTGCGCCCATGTCATAGCGGTGCATGGGCTGCGGGTTGTGCGGATGCGCGTGGGGATGGTGCGGGTGCGGGTGCGCAGGGTGCGCGTGCGGATGCGCGCCGCCCGCGCCCGGGTGCTGCCCGTAGGCCAGCTGCGCCTCCTGCATCATGGCCGCGGCCGCCGCTGCCGCCGCCACCGAGCCGGGGTAGGCACCATTAGCCCAGCCGTTGACGTGCGCGTAGCCGCCGCCCGCCGCGCCGCCCGGACTCTCGAGGCGCTGGCCCACGGCCGCCGCGCCCACGCCCACGCCCATGGCCACCGCCGCGCCGCCGCCTCCCGCGCCCGCTGCAAGGAGCCCGCCGGCCAGCGAGTACTTGTCCTTCTTGAGCAGGGTCTTGGTCTTGCGGCGCGGCCGGTACTTGTAATCCGGGTGCTCCTTCATGTGCAGCGCGCGGAGCCGCTTGGCCTCGTCGATGAACGGCCGCTTCTCGGCCTCGGACATGACCTTCCATTCGGCCCCCAGCCGCTTGCTGATCTCGGAGTTGTGCATCTTGGGGTTCTCCTGGGCCATCTTGCGCCGCTGTCCGCGGGACCACACCATGAAAGCGTTCATGGGCCGCTTGACCCGGTCCTGGTTGGCCTTGGCGCCCCCGCCGCCGCCTCCCCCGCCGCCGCCCCCTCCGCCTCCGCCGCCCGCCCCTGCGGGGCCCGAGAGGTTCGTGGGGGCCTGGGTACCCCCGGGCGAGTGTAGGTCGGTCTCCATCATCATGCTGTACATCGGGGCGGCTCGCGGGTTCACTGGCACCACGAGGAGAGGGCCTGGAGCATAGATGGCCAGGTGGGAGTGTTGTGAAAAGAGTTCGAAAGCAGGGAGACGGAGGGGGTTCCTAGAGCTGAAAGAAGAATGGGAGGGGGGTGGAGGCAACAACAACAAAAAAGCAGCAAAAACGCACGCGCTCAATGCTGGTTAGGCTCGCAGGTGTAAAGTTTCTCCTCATGCACAAACCACTTGCCAAAGAGGCCGATGGTCAGGGTCGCGGTCTTCGCCGCCACCACAGCCCAGGAGCCTTTGGCGGAGAGGTACAAACAGGTGCAGTAGTGATCAAGTTGCGGTTCCACTTTCCGGGCCAGAGCGGTGCGCTGGGCCGGGCCCGGGATTTGCAGTCTCCTCTGCGCCGACCGTCGCCGCGCGCTACCTCCTTCCTCCCGTGCTCGGTCCTCAGCGGCCTCCAACTCTGGGGCTGCAACTTCTAGCAGGGCGGCGCGCCGCGTGCGCTGGGCATGTGCTGGTCCTGGGCGCTCGGGGGGAGCCAGTCGCCGAGGGGGAAGTGGAGGGGGGCCCGGAGGGGGCGATGGAGGTGCAGCGAGGGAGGGGGGCCAGGGACAGCGGAAGGGGCACGGGCGGGCGAACAGGCCCAGAGAGCCGGGGCCGCCGAGCCCGGGACTGACTGCTGCCTGCCCGGAGCCCAGCGCTCGGAGCGGAGGCGCACGCGGGGCCGGCGGCGCGCGGGGCCCAGCAGCCATACGCCGGGCCCGGGCTGCCGTTAAATGAGCGCGCCGCGGCCAATGGGAGCCGGCGGCGGCGGTGATTTGCATGGCGCGCTGGCGAGTGACGTGGGGAGGGAGTAGATACACTGGGCGCGGGCGGCAGAGCAGGGAGGAGGGGAGGAAGGCGAGGGGAGCAGGGGCAGGAAGGAGGGGGGAGGAGGCCGGGGAGGGGGGTTCACAGCCACCCCGCTTCCTGAGCGCGCGCGCGCGCGCGCGCGCCGGCAGAGGTGGCGGCGAACCCCGAGCTCGCCTTCCTAGCTTCTCCCCGCCCGCGCGTTCGTAATTATTAACGCTGGGTTTAAAACCTAAGACCAAGAACGAATCGCTGGGGTCTGGGGGGTGGGGGTGGGGGTAGAGAATACAGCCTCGGGCTGTGTTTTAAAGGAGCGCAGGGAGACCTCGCTCTTCCTGTGTCTCCACCAGCCAACTCTGCTCCTGGAGGGAAGGGAAAGTTGGAGATGGAGGCCGGGACGTCGACCTCTGCTCGGAGTGCTGAAAAGGAGGGAGCTCTCCTGGACACAGAGGACAAGGTCCGAGGGCCATAACCTCAGGTTTCTCTCGCCAGGATCGGGAAGCCCAGTTCTCCCTCTCTTTCCCGCTGCGCCGCAAGTATTGAAGTTCTGCAGTGCCCCCTCGCAGCCAAGGCCTCCACAGTCCATGCCCCAGAATTCCGGCATCGCAGGAGCAATTGTGTGGGGCCTGGCTCCTCAGCTTCCTCCACCGCCAGCCCTGCATTTTGAGGGGCGGGTTCATGGGCCTGGGAGTTCCAGTCGTGTTCTCTTCCCAACCTGGCTTCCTACTCTTGAAAAGGAATTTCTAGGAAGGCTGAAAGATCTATCTCGAATAGTTACTCAACAACACTTGAAAAAGTTTGTTGAAATCGCAAAAGAATGATCTAGCCCACGCTTTTCTGGAGCGAATCTTCCACAAGCTGTTGCCTAAAAACTGGGAAAACTGGGTGAACCGCGCGGGGCCCACCAGAAACCGAACAGAAAGGTGGGGCCTCATGACCAGGCAACAGATGCCATTTCCTGCATTGTGCAAAGGCAAGGCTGAGTTTATAGAATGATCAAAGCAGCAGGTGAACCTGCTGTTATAGTTCTCTTTTAAGTTTTTATTTCTATTTATGAGACAGTGTCTGGATGGGTCACCCTATGGTGCATTGGAATCATCAGACCTCACAGCAACCTCAAACTCCTGTACTCAAGCAATCCTCCTGCCTCAGCCTCCCAGTAGCTGTGTAATTTTTAAACCTCAAAATGTCTTTGCTTAGGGGCACAAGAGATTTCCAAATCCAACCTCAGTGCTATTTGTGCTCACTATACCATTTCCACCAGAGCCATATGGAAGTGGCCCAAAGAATGCTCCTAGAAAACTCCTTGACCCAGGTGTTTCTCCTGTGTTCTCAGGGAGGTACAGGGAGCATTTCTGTTTGCACCCTGAGCTGAGGGTGCTTTAAGGAGATGGTGACGGGTAAAGGGGAGCCTTAACCAAGCACCAGGTGGCTGACCACACAGCAGAAATGCTCACATACCCATGGTGGTAACAATGAGGGTGTGATAAGGGTGTTTAAGCGTGGTGGACAGTGGACATGTGATGCCTCTCCTTTTTTTTTTTCTATTAAAAAACTCTTGAGGTTGTGAATTTCTTGATCCTACTGCTTGTTCAAAGTACAGGAATAATGCTTTTCTTCCTCTCAATTACTATGATTATTACTGTAGGTTTTTTTATTGCAGGGTTGCTACAGTGCAGTGTGACAGCAAATTGATCTCTGCAGATTAAACCACTTTCATGTCAGGCCATTTCAGCATTTAATAGTAAACTCATCAAATAATATACAATTATATTAAAAGGAAACATCATTTCATGTTTATTTTTCACCAAATATCTAGGTTATAAACTTGGTTTTCAACTACCTTCTTATTGCACCAATTGAGTTTGTTAAATCTTTTGATCTGTTTCATGCGCTACCTACAAATATCGGTTACATTGTGAATGAACAAAAAAAGGAACAAGAATATTGTTTAGGAATGCTATAGGCCTAGTTTTTCTTTGGTAATTTAGGAGGTGATGGGTGTGCAGCAAGAGTCAGTGTATTGGGAAAAGTCAGCAAGACTGAAATAAAGGAAATGGTTTACAAATTATAAACTATATTATCCACTTAGCAGTTGAAAGATTTCTTTCCTATGCTTTTCAATTTAGATTTTAAACTAAATAGCTTAAGACCCCCTGAAAATGCTTTGTATGAATCAGGCTTGGCACATTATTTTCCATATCAATGGGGCAATTTATTTTATAAACACCCTGCACTCCAGTGCGCTTCACAGGAATGCTTTATGCTTTGGGGAACTTGGATAGCTGACTTTGAAATGGTCTAGTTTCTTTCAACCATAGTCCTGAAAATTGTTTCCAAATACGTTACCCTTGTTTTTCAGAGCATCTAAATAGGAGGCAAGTGGTGTAGCATTGTATGAGATCACGCTAGTTCTGAGCATTCGGGCCACTCCCCAAAGCCCTTTTTAGTGAGATGTTCCCTGGGCCCAAGTGGGTACACACTCATCGTGTGTGCCCACCTGCACAGGTATTAAACCTGAGCTGTTGCTGTGACTTGTTGCCAGGTAATAGATGATTGGCAGTGGCAGGGCGCCACATGCCAGCCCCCTTTGCCTTCTGGCCTGGCCTCAAGCCTGAGAAGCCATGTTAGCTTTTTGTGGGCAGTGGCTTCTGGGAGCATCTGTTTTTTGCTCCTTCTAACCTTTCTCCGCAGTGACTCTTCAAAAAGAGAGAGAAAACTGCCCAAAACCAGTTTGAAAAGTACTTCCTTCTCCCCCTCTCCCCTTGGCAGGGGCCTCCTTAAAGCTGGTTACTTCCTGGAAGTCTACATTCTTGAGGATTTGAAGACTCCTGTCCCCATTTTCAAGAAATGTCAGAGAACGTCCAGAGCCCCAGACTAAGGATTACTTTCACTGCTGATTGACCAAATACGATCTTTAGCAACTCAGAAATTTCCTTGTGCCTCGTTGCTAAAAAAAAAAAAAGCTATAGAGAACATCAACTTAGACATGTGGATAAATAAAGATGCTTTTTGTTTTATTTAACCTGTGGCCATTATCCTCAAGGAAAACCCAGATCCAAGCCAGCAGTAGAAGGAATTATATTCACACATGGATGCATATGTGTCAGTGTGGATACACACACATAATGCACGCATGTGCCTCCATATGTGATATATTTAAGCCATTCTACAGGAATTCTTGGCTTTCAAAAAAATTGAATCATGAGTTTTAAGTATAACACCTCTAGATTAAACTGCAAATGTGGAGTAACTGAAACTGTTAGCTTCTCCCCCCACCCCCCATGATTATGTTCCCAACAAATCTCGGAAATGGAGAGAGTCCTCTGTGGATGGACTTCCCAGCCCGAGCGACCTTTAGGTGAAATCTAGCTTTCAGGCACCTGGAGATGGCCCTTCCAAGCCAGTCTCAGTTCTCAAGCTCCAAGCAGGGAGACTGGACACGTTCTGGGGGGGGGGGAATGTGCAGAGAACACGAACTCCTCCTGTCTTCCCTTGTAGCACAAACCGTCTGTCCAGGTGACACGGTCCCCCCAGATGCTGCCAGACCACGACCTGATGGCCTTCCACAGGCCAGGCCCAGCAGCTTCCGTGGCCTGCACGTGGCCGCGTATGGGCGCCTCCTATGACCTCTGGGGAGCAGCCTTTCGGGCTCAGGCGGCTCCCTAAGGTGGAGACCACGGTTAAAGGGAGTGAGCAGGCAGTTTCTAGGAGGAAATTCTGAGACAGAAAGAGTAGTCTGAAGAAGTCGGCAAGGAAAGCGCGGGAGAGAAAAAGATCAGTTCAAGGTCGCCTCGGCCAACGGAAGGCTCAACTGGAGCGCGAGGTGGGAGGAGAGCGCGCGTTTTCGGAGGGGACCGCGCAAGGCCGGGTTAGGGCCAACCGGGAGGTCGCGGGGAGGGGCGTGGCGCAGAGGCCGGGTTTCTTTTTCCAGCACTAAGAGGCGAGAATCCCAGAGGGCGCAGGCCCTGGCTCTGGGCTCAAGCCGAGGCCCGCGGCGCGTCTGCGCTGACCCTGCGGTGGAGCGGGTCGCGATCGCCGTCTGCTGGCCGCCGCCGCCCTCGCGGAGACCGAGGGACCCTGGGCCCTCTGCCGGCCCGGTGCCCCTGGCCAGCTCCTGTAGCCAGAGGCCTCTTTCAGGGCTGGGAGAGCGTTGGGGTGGTTGCGCTCCAGGGCGCGCGGGTTACGGGTAGCGGGCTGTTGGAGAGCGCTAGTCTCTGCTGGGTCCTTACTACTCTGCGCCCGGGCTAACTTGGCTTCGCTGTTCTGAAACAATGTGAAGGGAGCCAAAGTAGTAGTACATTATATCAACTGTAAAGTTTTTTGTTGGTGTTGATTTGGTTTTGCTTTCAAAGAATATAAATTAAAATAAATAAACCCAGTCAAGGTAAAGGGGGTGCGTGGGAGGAGAAGAGAAAAAAACACTCGCACGTATGGGACTTGGAGTAACCCCTGTGCCCTGGGAGACCGAGCAGAGCAGGGTCTGCATTCACTCCCAGCGTGTAAGCACACAGTCCTGTCCTGCAACCTAAGAACGCGTCCTGGTTTGGAGGACTCGTCCAGTGGCATCTGTGGGAAAGGGTCAGTGAAGTCCTTCCTCTGGAAACAGTGATTAGTGTGGGGACCCGAACGTTCCAGTCGAGACGCAACAGCACTGTGCGCGCGCGCGGTGGTGTGCGCCTCCCAGCTCTCCGGGTGAAAGCGTTTGGAGAAGCTCTGGGAGCTTTCGAGTAGGGGCTCACCCTGTGAGCAGTGCTCACACATATAATTCAAATTTCACAGCTGACCTGCTCTGAAAACCTCAATCAGCTTCTAATTGAAGGGAAAACAAAATATTGCTTCCCTACAGCAGAGCTAACGATTTAATCATTATATCAGACATTATAGCTTTTAATTAGGCTAATGCTGATACTGTATGGAAAGAGATAATTCAACACAGTTCTTGATGAATTCTGTAATTGGGTTAACGGCGGAGCAGTTGGGGGAGAGACGTCAATATTCAAGCTGCGTCTGTAGCCACCAGGTTTATGAATGAAATAGAAGACACCGAGAGGAAAGACTGGAACCCAAGAGGACATCGCGCCCTCCGCCCCCACGGAGCCGCAGGCACTCGGGAGGGAGCCGGCGGGCTGGGGAAGCGCCGTGCCAAGCCACCTGCCCCTGGCCTGCCAGGCCCCTTCTCTTAAGAGAAACTTTCTGAGAATCCTGTCCAGGCCTACCTGACCGTACAACCTGGCGCGGCGGGAGTCTCTCCACCTGTACCCACTCAGTGGGAACCAATCGGGCGGACTGGCGGGCTGTAGCGCGATTCCATCGGCGGCCTTTAGGATAGGAGCTCTAGCCGGGCACCCACCCCTCACAGCGTCCGGGTACCTGCGGGTCAGGCACCGCGCCCCTGGCCGAGAATCAGCCTCCGGCTCTGAGGGCGCGGTGGGTGTGCGGAGCGCCAGGCGCCACTGGGCACTACTCGCTGTCCGCAGTCCTCTCCCGCTCTCGCCACTATTGAGGGGTCGGTGGGAAAGGGCGGCTCTAGTGGGGACCCAGGCCTAGCGTCTGGCGACGTGGCCTCTTGGGTCTTGGTTGAGCCAATGCCGAGCTCAGGGGCTGCAGAGGAAGATTGGTAATTAGAGAGCCAGAGCCGGGGGTTTCCACTTCCTCCACCAGCCTCCAAGGGTCCTGGAATGAGGGGAAGGAAAGAGGCGTTCAGACTCGCCGGCGGGAAGTGGATGGTGCAGGGTCGTCAGTGACCCTCCTCTCACTCCTCCATCCCTCCTTGCCAAGTATGCTCTGGGCTAGAGGCCATTTCAGGGTCACCCAAAACTCGACTCTGCAGCCTGCATCGCCCGGCCCCTTCTTCCGTGTGGTGCGTGCTCGCTCAGGGCAGCTGCTGAGCGCAGGGGCCAGACAGCTCCTGACACTCATCGACCTCTCAGATTTCTAGAGTCCACACGAGCTGTGCTCAAGGTAGTGAACTAGCGGGGCTGGGACTTGACCAAGCAGAGGAGATGGTTCCTGAGCCTTGGATTTTGAGGAAAATGTCGCTGCCTTAATTTGGATGGGTTCTTAAGAAAAGCGGCACCTTCTGAGGTTTTAACCCAAATGTTTTCAGGGTATGATTTTTTGTATTTTTAATATATCTATAATCCTTAGTTTTTGTTTTCTTTCTCTCTTTGATTTAACTACGTCAGTGCAATATTCTCCTTCCAGATAAATATACTGTATTGTGATCCATCCTGGTCTCATGTTGTCAGTAATTACGGCAAAATTAAACGGGTCACTGCTAAAGTTTCATTTACACAAACCCCCATAATTAACAGTTTGAATACACCTTTTTACGTTATACAAAAGTTGTAATTTCCTAACGCACGTTGTTTTTTATTGATAAAGAACGTTTGTGTTAGATGTGATAATAAGAATCCTGAGCCGTGGGTGTGTTTTGTTTCTCTCTAAGCTCTGATGTAGAGTCAGAACAAGAGCAAACTTTTGTGAATATGGGGGAGCTTTGTAACTATTCACATTAAGATTTATAGAACATTAACTTCCAAGTATGTGGGACATCTGATTAAGCCACACTCCTGAAACAAACTGCAGAAGCCAAAATTCTCAAACAGACAAGACCCGGTGCTGTTCCCTGGCATGCGGAGAAGGTGGATTCTGACACACTAGGGCTCTCCTGCTCATTCTGAAGAGATCAAAAACTGAGGCGGCGTGGTGGCCGCTCACATCCCAGCCAGTCAATGACCAGGGGCTGTGAAGAAAGAGCAGCAGTTAGGGGTAAACGCAGCCCTTTCTCCTGTTCTTTCTCATCAGCCCCCAAACGCAGAAGGCATCACTCACAAGAGGAGACAAGTCATAAGGAATTTCTATATGAAAAGAAATAAAGTGAAATCAGAGATCCTTTTTCTTACAGGCCATCCCTGTTATTGCAAATTAGATTAGCTACACAGGCTTCAATATAAACATGACCTGAGTTCACACCAGTGAAAGACCATCCACTCCAATCTCTGCTTTCATCGAAGCATCTCACATAAATTACATCTTGTCCTTTAATACACTTTTCAACGAGATTAAAACATCACTTTGACACAATTTCAAGCCCTTTCAGTGGCATGGCTTCTTACTGCAGAAAACAGCAAATGGGGGAAGGTGGTTCTGTTGGAATCTTCAGGCTCTGGATGGGGCTTCAGAGCTGCACCACGGCCCCGCAGGCTGAGCTGACAGAGGCCCCAGCCCCCTCTGAACACCACTTATCTTACCTCTAAGAGACAGAAACCAGCTGATAGCAGAAGTCAGATATCCTTGCTGTAGGGTAGAGGCCTGGCTACTACCTGGGCACACAAACCTTTTGGGGGACATGGTTGTATTACACATCCAGGCCATCAGCCTCCAGGCATGAGGAGTGGGGAAGGCCAGCTGCTGGCCACTTAGGGCCATATGTCACTAGTTTGGGGGAGAGTGGACCAGTAAATTAGGTAGAAGGAGAATGGCAGAGTAGAGAAAAGTAGAACCCTACTTTAGACTCTGTTTGAACCCTAAATACTAACTTAGAGCCAGTGAGAAAAAGTGGCATGCATAGGTAAATATTTTACAAAGCTGGCTAAAGGGAGAGTTGCACCTCGCCCTGTGGCAGAAATGTACCCTCCTGGCTCCTGGGTGCCCACTCTCCCTTTGTGGACACACTAGAACCACTGGCCCTAGGGAGTGGCAGGGGCCCTAAACAGACAAAGGAGTCGGGAGAGGATTTGGGTTTCCGGGAAGGAACGCTATGCGTTTGTATTTCAGCTATCTAAAATTGTGTTTCAGGCTCAGAAGACACAGGCATAGCTGTTTCTGGAGAAGAGGATGTTTATGGCCGCCTTCTCTGGCGGCTATATTCTCTGCTCACGCATAGACTGGCCTCCTCCTGGAGCCTCCTTCCTCCGACCAGCACAGCCTAACCGCAAGGTTTTGCGTCTGCCTTGTCCTTGCAGGGAGGGAGACCCTCTTCAGCCGGCCCAGTTCCCAGGGCGCCAGCCACCCCAATCCTATTCCTGGGAGCTGCCTCCGCCGCCTCCCACGCCCGCAGGTCAGGCTCTGTCCCGTCTCCCCATAGAGATAACCAGAGCCCAAGCACTAGCCACCCGTTTGTCCCCACTGGACACACGCCCTGTGCCCTGTGTGCCTGCATGCACTGGCCCAGACAGCCGGCCTGGGTCGCCTGTCGCTGCTGAATCCAGGAGAGACGCTGCCCTGCCTGGGGAAAGAAGCTGATGGCGTCAGGGGCTGCTGGTGGGGACGAACCCCTTCCTGTGCTCCTTGGGCGCTTACCCCTCCTCTGTCCCGGGCGTTATCGGCTCTCTTGGCCCTAGGGGCGGCGGAGCAGGCCTGGGGTAACAAGACCTAGTCCTGGGAGAGAACAGAGGAGGACTCCTCTTTCCAACAGCAGCGGAAGGGAAACCCCTAGGTCCTGGCTGCCTGGGAAGCCTCAGTGTCCGGAGAGGTGGCAGGGACTTCTGGAGATCCTCTGAGCCAACGGGGTGCCATCAGCGAACCGCCCCCTCCCAGCCCCCTCTTTTCACAAAGAAGCTCCCAGAACGCCAGCCCCACTACACTCCAGGAGATCGATGCGTAAAGGGGGCTTTTAATGGGCTAATTGACTGGCGGCTGCTATCGCCTTCAAACACCTGTTTCCTGCCAGGGGAGGTGGCTAGCCGGGTCCCAGCCCCGATCGATGACCTCCAGACCAGCCCCGCCCTACCCATCGACGCCAGCAACAGCCACCGCCGAAAATCCATTTCACCTTTGAAACTTCCTGACCTTTCCTCTCCACCAGCGGCTCAAACCCGCAGAAAGAGCGGGAGGAGGCGGTGGCTTGCGCGCGCTGGTGGGGGACACTGCGGTCTGCTCACACGGGACGGAGGCGCACGGTGCAACAGGAAGCCGACAGGGTGCTATTTCGCCAGAGGAGGGAGGATGCGCCGAGGGGGCTGGGTGCCCGGGCCGGTGTCACCCCTCTTAAGGCGGCCCACTCAGCAGGAGGGGCTTTGGGGCACTCCAGACCCCACCCTGGGACTCCCTCCACTCGCCGGCGATGTGGAAGCGTCGGCCGCGGCAGTGGGCCTCGCAGACCCGCACTGGGTCCCAGGGCGTTCTCTGCAAGTCTGGGGCTTGCTGCTCACAGATTTTCTTTCTTTCTTTCTTTTTTTTTTTTTTTTTTTTTGCCTGGTAGCAGAATTAATACAGTCAAGTCCGTCGGTCACTCAAAGTTAAATTGATTCTTTGCCCAAAGCACCTCTCACTAAATGGCACACGCTTCAACATGTTAATTTTTAAAACGTAATTTCAACGCTCGGATTGAGTTCTTGGCGCAGCCTGGCGCAACCAACGGTGAGAGGGCGAATGCGAGCCTGGGCCTCCGCGGGGACACAGTGGGGGTTTGGGGGAGTAGGGACTGAAGTCCGAAGGGAGCCGCCGTGGACGCGAACCTTTCCCTCAAATCCACTGGCTTGATCCCCCTCTCCCGAAAGGGCTACCCAGAGAAAAACAGAGCCTGGGTCCATGAGGTTGTTGCCAATCCGAAAGCCGAGGATGGCAGGAGGAATTCACTTACAGAGAAGAAAATGACAAACGTACCCCCACAGGCAGTCCGCACGCCATGGTGACTACATGTACCCACCTGTTCTCCACTGAGAACCGAACGCTGCCGGGACACCCCGCGCTCCTATAACCGAGAGTCACGGTAGAGACGCCGCACCCCTCCCCAGCGCCTCACCCGCCGGGTGCCCTAGCCCCGGGCGGGCTGAAGCCCCCACGCAAGTTCGGGACACACTTACAGTTAGTTCCTCCGCCAGCTCCAGCGGGTCCCCACAGCGGGTCCGGCGCCGCCTTGCCCCCAAAGCTCCGCCCTCGGGCTCTTCCCGGCGCCCCAACGCATTCCGGGCCGGGTGGCCGGCCCCCTCCGCACACCGAGCTTGCTGCGGCCCCGGCCCCCGGCCCGGCCCGGCTCCAGGCAGCGCCAGCCCCGCAGCCGCGGGCGCCCGCGCCACGGGCACGCACACTCACGCGCACTCACACGCGCACCCCGCTCGCACACTCACTCGCTCACGCTCTTCTCGCCGCGCGCGCGCGCGCACACACGCACACTGCCGGCGAGAGAGACAAGAAAATGAAATTTATTATTGATAGAAAAGACTTTAAAGACAATTTCAAGTCATTGTTTCTCTCTGGAAACAGGGGGAAATCCCTCCACATAATGAAACGTCTTTTGTGTGGCGCCGAACAATACCAAACAAGTATTCTAATAAATAGCCACTTTTTTGTTCCTACTCGACAGTGAATAGCATTGAGCAGTTGGTCCGCGAGCAGCTGGGACGCCGTTTTGAGCTGGGAGGTGGAGCCGCGTCTCCGTCCTCCTCTCCCCTCCGCCCCCCCAGGGCCCCCCCACTCCCCCGTCGCCCGCCCCCTGCCTCCCGCCGCAGGTCCCCGGCCCGCCCCCGCCGCCGGCCAGGCGGCCGCGATTCCTGCCCATTGCGGCGGCAGCGACCCACACATGCCACCTTCCCTGCACCCCAAGTGCCTCGGAAGTCTCCCACCACCACCCCTAAAATAGTTGGCACTTCTGTCATCACCGGTCCATCTAACTCTGCTCGCGTTTCCCGATCTCTGGGTAGGAGGATGTCACCCCCCACGTCCCCAAGTCCTGAATCAACTCGGTCATTTCCTATGTTCTATCAATGCTGCACCCCCGTCCCCACCCCACCGTCTTCGCTTTGGAATCTCTTCTCTCTGGGGCTGGGGACAGCGTTGGAGCTTTGTCGCCTCGCCGAGGGGACACCTTGGCCGTGGGCGCTACCGCTCCAGGCCTTCCCTGGGGACAGCTCTGGCTGGCTTTTTCCCTCGCCTTTTTCCTCTGCTGCGCTCTCTTCAATTCGTCCCCCAACCCCCACACAAGTGCCCTAGCGACTAAGGGCAGCTGCCACAGGAACACAGAGTCTAAAGATTAGGGTTGTGGACACAAAGCCATCCAGGTAGAAGTCGCCTGGGCCCCGCACCCCGAGCTCCAGGCCCTTACTGCAGGTGGGGAGCCCCGGGACTGCAGAGTGGGGGCGGCTTGGGGACCGCTCTGCCACCCCCGCGGGGCTTGCACCCTCCGGGCTCTGTCACTCCCTCTGAGGCAGAGCCCCCGCCTCCGGGAGCAGCCCCGGGCTGCCAGCCCTGCCCTACGCACCTCGCCCAACGCGGCAGGAGGCGGAGGAGGAGGCCTCCCAGAGTAGCCGGGGCTGGAGGATCACGCGTGGCGGCCCCTCGTTCTCCGCTCTCTCTCGGCCTCCCCGCCCCCACTGTGTGACTCTCTCAGCACTTCGGACTTGAGATCGCCTCCCCCCAAACTCCTTGGAAATGTATCAAAAGAGAAATAGCTGCTTTCTTGAAAATGTTGACCCCACGTTTGCCCTAGGGACTTGTGACCCCCTCCCAACTAAAGGAGAGGAATTTACCGAGTTGAGCCCGGTGCGCTTACTACCCCGAGGTCTCTCCCGGACAAACGCGGGTAATTTCTTTTTCATTGCCGGCAGCTGCAGTTTGCAGGCGATCCTTGTCTGTCTGGCTCTAATCTCGAAGACAAAAAACCCACATGACTTTTACTCAATGGATCTTAATCTAGAGAAACATTGTGTCATTTGCAAATTATTTCTTAATCGGACTAAGTGCAGTAGAGGAGTTAGTGTTTTGGAAGTCGCCAGAGAGCTCCATGTTGACCAGAAAACTCTTCCCAGCAGCGGCTTTCCCCCAAAGACACATTGGTCTGTGAAATGCAAAATACTGCGGGCATATTTCTCTATTTGAGGATTTTTTTTTTTTTACTCTACTTTTGAGAAGCTGTGTTCCCCTGAAGTTGAAGGTAATTTAGTTCAGTCATCCGAGATGTCGGTAACAACAGGAAGAGAAAGTTTGGTCCTTGACATTTTTTTAAAAATCAGTTTTGTGCAGGAATCTCCTGGTGGGAAACCGGAGACACGTTGCAATTGGACCCATTCCAGCAGACACCCTGAAAGCTCTTTCCTTTTGTAAGGAAAATGGAAACATTTTGGAATCCAGATTTAAAACTTTGACTTATATTTTACATGTTAAATCACTGAAAGATTGGGTACAACACTGCATAAAGCTTCAAAACCTGCAAATATTTGAATGGTTTTTGTAAGCCGAGCAGCTGCCAGTCAGCCGGCTTTGACAGGCTGCCACAATTTTGTCACTTAATAGCGGGTGTTAGGCTAAGTGCGAAACACTCTGGCAAACAGATGTCAAACCCGTATCAATGGGGGCTGTGAAGTGGAGTTTTAACCCGTATCGAGGTCTCGGCACGGGAACTGGCGTGTACACGAGCCTGCAGCGCAGCCAACGCGAACGCTCCTAAAAGTTGTGGCCAGGCCCTGGGCGTTGCAGAGGCGACCTCGGCATTTTATAAAACCAAGGACCCATCGGCAGAGGCGAAGGGGGAGAACAGGGCCTCGCGGGCCGGGGCGGGCGATGGAGAGGCCCGCACCCGGCTGCCCCCCCTGCAGATGGGGGCTGCTCTCTGGGAGCCCCGTGCCTGCTTGGTGCGGGTGCGCTCTGGGCTGCCTCTGTCCGCCGAGCGAGGCTCCCAGCCGCAGCCCTTTCCCGCAGCCTGTTTCCAGACTAGGGAGGCCGCTCACTGTCGGGAGTCGAGCTGGCCATGCGGCCGGGTCGCGAGGCCCAGAGCCAAGTGCCGAGGGGCGCTGCAGAGTTGAGCGTGCGGGTGGAAATCAGAAATTAGCTTTTCCTCAGGGCTAGTGAAGAGCGGTGTGGGCAAAAGAACGAGGAGGCTTTGCACAGCGAGGCAGGGAGGGCGGAGGCTGAGAAGAACATCTCCTTTGTTCAGGAGCCCGAAGGCAGAGCCCCGGGAGTCAGTCTCGCCCCCCACCCCGCCCCCCATGAATTCTACTCTACCGGGAAATCTGTGCAAGGACAGGACTATTCTGCATTAAGAATATTTACAATTACTCACACTGAGCTTTATTCATCTTTGAAACGTTTTCCCAAATTTTTGTCTCTCGGTAAAGCCTTACCCGCACACAGAGCGCCAATGTTTACACCATCGCGTCCCATTACTATGTTTTTAGAAGTCAATGCCCAACGTCATAACAGATTACCGATTGATTGTTAGGTTTTTATTATACGGATTATGTTAGACTTAGAACATAATCCACATTTCTCCTTTCCTTGGAATAACCATCCTGCCAGCTTCCATTTTTGAAACTTAAACTTGAGTCTGGGAGGCCAAGCTACATTTTTATTTTACCACAAAAAGTGAAGATAGGAAAATTTGTCCTTATGCAGATTCATTTAAAAAACAATTCCCGGGGCTTTCCCTGAGGTAAGTGACTCTTTTGCATTGCATATTCCTCCATGATAGGTGACTGTGCATTTTTAGTCTGATATCTATTTTATAATAAATATAGGCCAACACACTCATTTTAATTTGCTTTACTATATAATCAGCCTGAAACCCATTCTCATTTCCCATGAAAGCACATGCAGTTAATAAATCCTGAAATGAAATCCTTGATTCTGATATTTTCATTGTTAGACTATAATGAAACTCTCTATGACCCCCAGAATCCCTTAAAAATATACAGAACAAATATTCTATTGGGTGGAGAAGGGGGTGAGTTGTAAAGATATCTGACACCTCTCTGTGCCATTGATTTTAAGTGTATTTTAATGGGAAGCTACAAGTATTAAGATTTTAAAAAGTAATTTCCACAGGTCCTTGGGATTAATTCTAAACATACAGGATTGTCATGTATTTTCACTTTCTGACCTGAGTTCATGATTTTTGCATGTAGAGGTATCCAAGCCTAGACACCTCCCTTCTGGAGTGCACTGCATTCTGGGAGGGTGGGCTGAGGCAGGAGCATGCCTGTCCTGGTGCCCCCAGCGCAGCTCAGGGCTGACTCACTTCCAGCTGAGAGGTAGAGCTGGGCCCCCAGTAGCTCCTTATTAAGCAGACTTATTAAGATATAAGGAATGTCAGTCTTTTCAGGGAGGGATAAGTGACACTTGCTCACTGCACCACACGTGCAGTAAGTATGTGGTGGCCAGAACAATATGGCTGGCACACAGTGTGAAGTGTGCGGACCCTGGGGGAGGGGGACAGCTCCAGGAGGAAGATGCTTCAGGTAGAAGGAGGGCATCTCTCAGGATGACACTGCCACTACGGGTGGGATTCTAAGACATGAAGTAACGTCCTAACCCCGCGGTGAGGAATGACACGAATCTGTCAGAGCTCATCACGACCTTCGTGCCCACGTTCTACTTGCTTATCACCGCCACAGAAAGTGGTTTTCTTTCATGTTGTTGGAATTCACCCTTCAAAAAATAGTCTCCGAATTCAAGAACTACTTATTCTTTACCAGAGGTAATAATTGCACTCTCCTGGTAATATTTTACCCAAGGATTTAAATGGAACCAACTGGTGAGCCTTGAAATAATGAATTTCTTGGGCGTGTTAAATTTCTATACTTGTGTTTAACTGAAGGGTACAGCTCCCAGCCCCACCTGTCTCAGCACCCAAGCCACGTAGCAAGCCAGATGCGATTAGGACCAAGTCTGCAAACAGCTGGATGGGAACATAATTGGGCTATCAAAATCTTCTCCAAATCAGAACCGAACAGGGTCAAATATTTCATTTTATCCCAGCCCTTGAATATAGTGGCACAGCTGCAATTACTGGAAGATGTCACCCAAGAGTTAGTGTGGAGGGGAAAGAACTGGAGTAATTACCACACTAAGGAGGGGCCTCAGCTGAACCGTGTGTCTACACAGCATTGATCACATGTGACTCCAACATGCTACAGCTCAGATGTTATGATATGCTGTGTTATACTAGAGTTATTGTATACAAATAAATGTCCTCAGTCAATAATAAATTCATAACTAAGACAAAGCTCATCTGAGAAGTTAAAACTAGTCTGTAAAGTTTCTAATATTTATCGATTATGCCAGTTTGGGCAGTGTGCACCTGAGCAACCTTGACCGTACTTTAAGCCTTTGTTTACCAGGGCTTGAAGGCCTGTGTGGTGGGTGGTACTTTGCAGGTGTTCAGATATCTGTTTATGAGTGAAGAGACTGCAACACGGGCATCAGGGCTGCGCTGGAGCCTGGCTGTGTTCTGCGGCTCAGTGCTGTGTGCTCCTGGCCAGGTCAGTTAACTTCTCTAATGCTCAGTTTTCTTAACCTCCATGTGAGACATTAAGTCCTACATTGTAGGGTTATTGTGACAACAAATGACAGAATGAATGTGAAATCACCTGAGATTTAGCACTTGAAAAATTACCATGTTACTCAATTTTCTCTTACTTGGTTCTCTGGAGAGACCCATCCACATGGATTTCCCTAGAGAGCATCAGAAAACACTTTGTTTCTTTAGGGGACCCCTTGGTCTGGCTGGGGCATATCTGGGGGTTGGGTCCACCTCCTGGCCACAGGCTTTCATTTGCAGCCCCCCCCCCCCCGCCCCGGCTCAGACTGCCTGGACGTGTCAGCACTTCCCTTTGAATGCTCCAGTCTAAGATGAATTCTCCCTTCTTAGAACTTTTTAAACAGCCTATGGTGAAAACGCAAACTCCATAACACGCTTTCTCACGTGGAATCCAATTGGCTCTTTTGTGGAAGTAGTGGCTGTATCTTATAACCTGCATGGATGAGGCCTTGTTGATTGACTTGAATTAGAAACAAATTGGATAGATATTCCCTATTTCAAAACTATAGGATCTGGAGGTTTCACCCCTAATTTGTTTGGGGAGCCTTTCACCTGAGCCATTCACTCATTCATTCACTCGCGATGTTTTATGGTCCCCACCTTGTGCCAGTCTGCGTCAAGCGCTGCAGGTGGGAAGGAGCCCAAAGCAGGCTCATCTCTGTCCTCAGGAGTGGCATCTGGGGGACCTCTGGCTGTTTCCCAGGACCAGCTGTCCTCTGGTGCTCTCTCTTCTCACCTGGTACACAGGTCTTAAAACTTTCTTTGCTTTTGTTTTTGTTTCTGGTGATGAATTTTTCCTTCTTTCCTTTTTCCTCTTGGATCATGCAGTGAAAGTGAAGATTCCACGGGAGGAAAAGTGGTGAAATGCTTTTTGTTCTGGGACTTGGTGAAGCACATGGTGCTGAGGCCTCTGTACCATTCCATCTGAACTTCAGTTCCGCTCTGGCTTGTTGAACTCACAGCTGTTGGCGTGAGTCACTGGGCAGGTTACAGCACCTTCAGGTTCTCAATTTTCCAAGCTCAAAGGCAGTAAAGCGGCAGAACTCATTGGCTCTGAATACCCTTTCCCGATCTAATGAATAATTGAATATTTTGCGATGGTTTGAAATGCTAGGATTTAATTTCTTGATCTGTGAAGTGGGTATAAAAATGTACGAGCCTCACAGGAACATTAGCGTTCAAAGAGAAATCTGAAGCTTCTAAACGTGTTTTTTACTATAGAGGACCTTGGTTCTAATCCACGTTAGGGGGTGATAAGGCGGGCAGAGGACAGAGGGGCCCAGAGACACCCCTGTGGAGACAAGTGCTTCCTGCTATTTGAATTTCTGCAGCTCTGCAGAGTACTGAGTATTAGAAACTCAAAGAGTGATTTCATAAAGAAAAAAAGTGTAGTTTATACCAAAATGGAATAAACCCCCTTTTGAGTAACAACAATCTGCATAAATGCTTTAAGAAAGCCTATAATTATGATAAAAATGTTGCTCAAAGTTAAAATTATGAAGCAATCAAGATTTATAAACAGTCTCTCATCGACTTTTAATCATTCTTTCTTTTTTATATACAAACTGTACACAATATATGGTTGCAATATATCATGCTATACATTTCATTTTCAGTAATTTAGCTGAGTAAAATATATGTGAGGTGACACTGTGAAACTAGGTTATATATGAATATGATTATGGACACGTAGCTGCTTACAGTGTGGACACACACACACACAAAGACAGTCATGAATCTTTTTGGTATCTTCCACAGAAAAGATGCATGTTTTTACTGTATCACAATTGTTTTAAATGTTTAATTGGCCTACCTCCTTTTACAATAGTTTCAAAAGTATGACATGCCTATGACCATTAACTCCTTCCCCCCAATTAAATATTTTAACTGTTAAATAATTCAGGCTAAAATTGACCAGATTGGTCAATATTTAATCTATATTGGGCAAAAAATGCCTAATGTGAGTTACTAGAAATAAGCAATTTGGTGACCATGCAAAGCCTGAGCTGGCTCATGAATTTATAGCTGTTGTGCTTGGTGTTTGCCCATCAATGACTTCAAGATGTGTAAGGTCAAATCAAAGAGTGAAACATAAGGATAACCTTGACATCAATAGACATTTTAAATTTATATCAGGGATCCCAAAAAGATCCTGGAAATATTTTCAATAATTGCCTAAGAATAGTACCTTGCAAATAAAGCGATTCCTTCTTCTGTGGGCTGCTCTTTCTTTCTTAACTATTCTTAATTCTTTTTATCTTTTGACTATTCTTAATTCTGGTTTCTTCACTCAGTTGGTCCTTGCTATATGAAATCAAACACATTAGAGTGAAAGAACTAACCGGCAAGGTCTAAAAGGACTTTTTAGGCAGGATGTCATTATCTGAAGATCTGAAAGGGAAGAATTAACTATTGAGACTCTTGTATCAATAAATACTGACCTGCCATACATTGATTTTTTCTACGGTAAATGTCCTCAACTAATCTTGATGTTCTCTGAAAGGGTTGTCTATTCTTGTCTTCCTGGAAGACTCAGACACAACAGATCTTGGTGGAGACATTTCAGGGCTGTTCCCTTCCTCTGAGGGTACAGTCCAGGTTCTTAGCAGTCTGCCTACCTTTCCCACCTCATCTTGGCCTTACATTCCTAGGCACCAGCCGCCAGCCCAACACACTTCCAGCCCTGCCTCCGGGGCTCCTCTGACTCCAGCCCTAACCCCTTGTCTGGGTGTCAGACGCTCTTTATCTCTTACAGCTTTTTGTCTGACCTAGTCATCTTTCAAGTTACTTGTTCAAAGACATTCTCTCCCCTGTCTAAATTAGGGTAAAAGTACTCTTTACTTTTAACATGTAACATCTATCCCAATTTTAATCCCAGATTTATTTCTTTGGTTATTTGTTTAAAAGCTGATATTTCCCCATAGACTATAAGCGTCATGAGGGCAAGGATAATAGTGTTTGTTCAACACTACATTCCTAGTGCCTACCACCTTGTAGTCACTCTGTGAGTATTTGTTGGACAGATGCAGATAAGTAGTAAAGGGCAGTTGTCTGGGATGGAGAAAACTGGTACTGGAATACAGCTGTGAACAACTACAAAATCTGACACAGTATAGGAAGCCATTGTCTTCTCACAGTGGACAACAGGCATTCACACATGACCTCTAAAAGGCAGAAAATGCATGAGGTGTGTCCCATGCCCTGGGTTCTGCCTGAGACCAATTTCCTGGCCATGGTGCAGACGGATGGGATATAAGGAGAACATGGTGGTCCTTTTATGTTGAGAAGTCAGAAATCAAAATTCAGTGTACCTGAAGTGGTGCGATTTGTAGAGTGTAACAGTAGAAAGTGGAGAGTCGTGTGACAAGAGGTGTCTGGCTGTTGGCCAGGCTGTCAGATGGTGACCAAGACTTGTCAGGTAGAAGCTGGAGGGGATTGAGAGTGAAACCAGAAAACTTGAGGTTGAAAAGTGGGACAGTATCAGAATTCTAGTCCTGCCAGGGAGGAGAGATCTTCTAGTAGTTAACACGATTTGAACACCTGTGTCATCCAGGTGTGATATCAGAAAGAGTCCTTGGGAGTTGGATCACATGCTAGTGTAAGGCAGACCTGTTCTAGTCCTGCCCCAACAAAATCAAATACCAATGCCTGTAAAGATACACAAGGTATGCAGAGGGTGAAGTTAAGTCTGCCCAAGTTAGAGGGGCTTGGGAAACACTTTGGACTTTCACAGATAGGCACTAACAAAGCATAACACCAAGTTCACAGTGATTCTTCAGTCATTAAGCTATTTGCTATCGTAAGAGGCAAAACTGAAAACAAGAGAAGAATAGAATCCAGAGTCTCTACAACATACTATCCACAAAGTCCAGTATCAAATTAAAAAAATCACCAGGCATTTGAGAAATAGGAAAATGAAATCCATGGTCAAGAGAAAAAGCAGTCAACAGAAACTGATCCTGAGACAGCCCAGATGTCACACTTGCAAAGATCATATGGCAGTTTTTGTAACATATTCAAAGCATTAAGAGAAACTACAATCCTAAGTGAACAGAATTGAGAATCTTAACAAAGAAATAGATACGATAAAGAACCAATGGGAAGTGATGGAACTTAAAAAGTACAGTAACTGCAATAAAAAATAACAGGTAGGCTTGACAGTAGTTAATTTGAATGTATCAACAGATATCATCCAACATGAAAAACAGAGAGAAAAATAAAGAAAAAAATGAAGAGTTTCAGGGACATGTGGGTAACATCCATGTAACTGGAAGCCCATAAGGAGAAACAACTGAAATTGAGGCATACTTTTTTTTTTTTTGCAGTTTTTGGCCAGGGTTGGGTTTGAACCCACCACCTCTGGCATATGGGCCGGTGCCCTACTACTTTGAGCCACAGGTGCCGCCTGGGCATACATTTTTTATGAGAAAATAGTGGCCAGATACTTGCTTAATCTGATGAAAAACATGCCTTAGAGATTTAAGAATCTAATCAAACTGCAACACAGGCGTACATAAAATGTAGGACAAACACACCTAGGCTCATTATAGTTAAACTGTTAAAAACAAAGATAAAGGGAACATCTTAAAATTAGCCAGAGAACAAGACACATGTACAGGGTATAGCTGACTTCTCATGAAATACAGTGGAGGCCAGAGGACAATGGAAGCTGTTCTTACAGGGACAGAAGAGCAAACTCATAAGCCTGTCCACCTGCATCAATTCTGTATGAAACAAGCACCTCCTCCACAGGAAAGCTGAAAATTTACAATTTTCCATCAGTGAGAGCTGACGGGATTTGTAGCCAGCATGCCTGCACCACAGCGAATGCTAAAGGCCACCCTTCAGGAGGAAAGGGCACAGGGGTGCTGGCATCCAAGGGCAAGTGAGGAGCCACAACGGTGTCAAGTAAGACTCTGGGTCTTCCTTCCTGTAATTTACTTAAAAGATAAAGTAGCGTAGCACTGACAGATGGTCCTGGAGATGGAATAGAGCCATACGCTTGGCTTTGCTCATTCCAGCAAGTGGAATGTTTATTTGCGGAGAAAGCGATAATGAAAGAGAGAGAGAGAGGCAACATGAAGTTATACTGATGACGTGTTCTAACAATGGGAGCCGAAGCACTGGGACTTGGTGAACTTTCTGAATGTCTGAACTCGATATTATCAAATTTCGTGAAGATGAAATGCCTATTACCTTTCAATCTGAAACTGGGCTATGTTTGAAAATTATCATGTTCTTCCAAGTTACAATAAATATTCTACCTTCTTTGTCTTAATAAGTTGTTTCTCTACTGATTCACTCCCCAATCTTCCTAGGAGTCCTTGAACGCATTAAAGACAAGGGGCAGAAATGTGGAGTGAAGAATCTGGCCCGTCTTTATAGACTGAGATCTGCTTGCAACATGAAGTGAGTATTATCTTTCACATTGCTGCCCAACGGCATTTGAAATCATTGCTCCTCAAAAGAAGTTCATGGAAAAGACTTTAGAGATGAATGGTTACTTGACTCTGGACCTCTATGCACAATGATAAAATAAAGATACATTTCTTTCAAGATAAAAAAATAGTAGCCAAAGGCCCACTGTAAGTATCTGACATTCTTTCTCCCCCCCCCGGGCTTCTGTTCCCATCTTCTCCATATAATTGACTATTTTTGGTCATGAGGTCTCCATTTCAAATGAGTTACAATATGGAATGGGAAAAAGCATGCTATCTCATTAAATTCTGTACTTGGAATAAAGAAATACACCATTAGAATAAACACACTATTATCTATGGGGACATCTAGCTTCCTTTTGCTCTTTCTTTCTTTCTTCCTTCTTTCTTTTTGTTTCTATCCCCCCCCCACTTTTTCTTGCTACTTAACAATTAAAACACAATCTTGCTTTACCATCCTCATAGGTTTAGAGGTACCACACATGCACACACAGCTCCCTCATCCTCTCCTGATGAGATATCCACTTACCAAGGTCTTTTCCTTGAGGCCATGATCACTACTTTTCTTCGAGCCTTCCATGAGATGTATTCTCAAAATCTGAAGTTCTATGTACCAATAAAAAAATCTGAAAAATGCGTCTCATGGACCAGCTGGACAGTCATTTACAGTGACAGAAAATGTTACCAAAAGGTCAGGACTGAACTAAAAATGTTCTCTCACTTACGTTGATGGATTTATTTACATTTAAGCAAATAATTGGAATATGATTAAACATTCTTTTTTATTAATACAATCAATGATATGTCCATATTATCCAAGGGCTGCCTATCAGAACTTTGTGTCTTGAAAGTGAAACCCGCTGTGCCCACACCCGAGCACCACCCCGGAGCTTTTCCAGAGCAGAAGAAAAGCACTGGGGTGGGGGGTGGGGGTGAACCAGACCTGCGTGGAGAGGGCCCTGGGGAGAGCTGCTGCACACACCAGCCTCTTAGATTGAATAGAGTAGTTTTTGGAAATAGTTTTAGAGAAAACAGTGTTGTGTACTTCTTTGTGGCAGGCTCAGGCAATGAATTCAAAAAGAGAAGTAAGGATTTTTATACTGTCTTCGATACTCTTCTGGAATGTGCGTTTATACTCAGAGTTTCACATACACAAAAGATTGTTTTATGTTTTACAATAATGATAAAAAATGCATTATGAGGTTCCTGAGTTATAAATTGATGAGTTATTTTGGGGTCTGACCACTTTGGATGTTAGTTTAGCATATCAGCACAGGGATTATTTAATGTATATTAATTACTATCGTCTTGGCTAAAGTATAAACTAGTTTTACTGATTTAAAAATGTAAACTTGGCTTGGTGTCTGTAGCTCAGTGAGTAGGGCGCCAGCCACATACACTGAGGCTGGCGGGTTCAAGTCCAGCCCAGGCCTTCTAAAAAATAATTACAGCTGCAACCAAAAAACAAATAAAAAAATGCAAACTTGCTTTAATCCTATGTACTTCCTGAAATAACTGGACAGCTGGGTTGCAACTCTCCTGTCATGGAGACACTAAGGAGAGTGAAGAACTGGATAAAGGGAAACCCGTGAGATGCTGTTATGTGCTGGGAAGCACAAAGCCAGGCTTACGGCTAAACACCAGACACAGTCAGCCTCTAAATTAATTTTACTTCTCTCCGGCTTTCTTAAGCTATCATTTATAAACGGCCAAATTTTTTGGGTGGGGTAATTTGTATGAAATAAGCAGTGAAAATATACTCTACTCATCAATTTCTTGACTATTCCTGGTTGCCACTCGTCTCTTGAAGAATACCTTTTTGCTTGCACAAAACATAGATTAAAATATCAGTCTTGAATCTGTCTCTAAGGCAGAGCTAAAGAGAATGGATTTTGAAGTTAGCCAGGCCTGTGTTTAAATTATAGCTCTATTCCTTAATCATCGTGTGTTTTTGGTCAAGCTTATGTCTTTTAGTTTATGTTTAGTTTATGTCTTTTTTTTTTTTTTCCAGACAGAGTCTCACTCTGTGGCCCTGTGTAGAGTGCTGTGGCATCATACCTCACAGCAACCTCAAACTCTTGGGCTCAAGTGATCCTCTTGCCTCAGCCTCCCAAGTAGTTGGGACTACAGGCATAACTACTGCCACAATGCCTGGCTATTTTTAGAGATGGGATCTCACTCTTTCTTGCCCAGCCTGGTCTTGAAATCCTGAGCTCAGGTGATCCTCCCACCTTAGACTCCCAGAGTGCTGAATTGTAGGTATGAGCCACTGCACCCGGCCTGTTTCATGTCTTTGGGCCACAGTGTCTTCATTTTTAAAATATAGATAATAGTACAACATCTGAAATAGTCACATGGAGGATTAAGTAAGTCAACAATATGAAGCCCCATCTCAGAAAAGTTTTAAAGGGCTTTAAGAGGATTTTTTTTTTAATTTTATTGAATGGTAACTATGTACATTAATGCACTTCTGGGGTAAGAGGATTTTTTTTAAATGAAAAAATTGAGTACCATTTTATCTGCACTGATTTCTTACTGAAGGAATTGCTATTTCCAGTACATGTAGACCAGGTAATTGGCAATAACCCTTCCACAGAGGATAACCCAAAAGACGAGGCCCACTGTAAACTAAACAAAATCCATTTTTAAAGCATCAAAGATTAAGAGGGTAATAAGAATCACAGGACCCAGATCTGGTAGAGGACTGGAACCAGAGATGGGAACACAGCACATGGGGCCACTGTGGCTCTCAAGGGCCAGAGAGGTGGCTGAAACCTGCATGGTACTTCTGGGGCTTCACAGGGCCAAGGGGACACCAGCCCAGTGGAGGACCAGTGCTCCTGCATCTGTGTTCTGTGAGCTGGGAATAGATTCCTTTCCTCCCCTGGGGAGAGGGCCATGTGGATGGCACAGGTATTCATGGTGGCTTCAGACAACAGGAGTTTATTCCCCCACAGTCTGGAGTTGGAAGTGTAAAATACGCTGGGGGCAGGGCCGGTTGCTCTGAGGCTACACAATCCTTCCTGGCCTCCCCATGCCTGGGCCCCTGGCCTGTACCTGTGGCACGACACGCTTTACCTCTGTCATCCTGTGCCCTTTGCCCTGAGTGTCTGTCTTCACAACCACCTCCCTTCTGGGTCTTTCTTCTTGTACAAGGACACAGTCATACCGGACTACGCATCCTTCCTATGCCAGTAGGGCCTCATCTTAGCTAACTACAACTGTACAAGCCCCATTTCCAAGTGAATGCTCATCCTGCTGGGGGCAGTTCACCCCCTCACAGAGATGTGAAGTGGATAAGGCAGTGAGGACGGAGGCCGGGTGGCGAGTCAGAGGTGAGGGCTGCCCTTCTCCAGCCCGCCTGCATCCCCGGGTGGAATGTAGGAGTCTTTCTTCCCTCACTTTAATACAACATCTTGTTGGGCTGCAGATTTTTTTCACTCTTAACCAGATTTTAACAGTTCATCTTCTCAGGAAATAAAGTATGTTAATTTCATAGGAAATTGTCTCATTTCCATAGTTTGGTTCAATTCATTGTTTTTCCAACAGAAAGTACTGCCTTCCCATCCCCACCCTCGCATCAGCCTAAATTGTCCTTGTCTTGGGCATTCTAAGGATCTAGGAAGACTTTCAACTGGGGCAGAGTTTTCACATATATTCAACTGAATCTCATGTATTTTCTGAGAATGTCAATGGTCTTAGAAAGACAATGATTTGGTCTTTTCTAAAAGATATTAAAAATATCAACATAGCAAAAAATGAAACCTCTTCCCAAGGAAGAGTTGCACAGTCTATTGAAAGGCAGTGTGGTCCATGTTACACACATACCTATCCCTTGTTTCTGATTTACCTTTTTTGTGTATGAAAGTGAGCACTTGACAGTCTCCCGCTGAGGGCTGCTGTGATCGGCCTGAACAGACCATGCCGCCAGCTGCCCCTGTGGGGTGCAGGGAAGGCAGCTTCTGCCCTCCTCTCTGGCTCCTAGTCTTCTGCTTATGGGGTCAAGTTTGTGTCAGGTAATCTCAGTTGCATGTTGAAGCCATTTGGGTGCAGCATACGAAGTTTCTCTCCAAGGAGCACAAGGCCCTTGTCATAAACAGGGCGGGTCAACTTTCTGAGAGACAAGCAGAGAAGGAGGGCTCCAAGTCTAAGGGATCCCTGTTCCCAAACTTGGGTTCCCACAGCAGAGCCAAAGGGGACCAGCCTCCAGCCACACACAGGTGCTTTAAACTGAAGTGTGAGAGGGCAGAGGCTCCCGCCTGCCATCCTTGCACTCTGGGAGGCCCAGGCAGGTGGATGGTTTGAGTGTAGGAGTTCAAGATCCACCTGAGCAAGAGCGACTCACCATCTAAACCAGCAGGCCCATGTCACAGCCGGTGCCTGCAGTCCCCGATACTCAGGAGGCTGAGGTGGGAGGATCGCTTGAGCCCAGGAGTCTGGGGTTGCTGTGAGCTGTGACACCTCAGCACTCTACAGAGGGTGACAGACTGAGACTCTATCTCACAAATAAATAAATAAAGAAGTGTGAATAAAACGACTGCTTGAACTCACTCTGGAGAGCCGGGCAGGCACAGGCACCATCTGAGTCCCGGGTTCCTTTCCTCAGCACTCACTCGCTTGGGGCTGCCACTACTAACTCCAGGATGGCGCGTCTCCACGCTTTTATCTCTTGTCACACTTCAACCTATAGTTAAACTTCCGCGGTCCACTTGAATTATGTCGATCAAAAAAAAAAAGAGTAAAAGATATACTTACTGTGCTTCGAAATTCTTTTGAAAATAATCTAATTCATGATCTTTAATTTTTTTGCTGCACACCTAGGAGCCTCTCGCGGCACAGCAGGGGACCGCGGCACCCGGGCTGAAAACCGGGGCTAAGCGCATTCCCAGGACCGCATGGAGCAAAAAGCGCGGTGCCCCTCAGAGAGCGGACCTAAAACCTGGTGTTGAGCCCAACAAGCCAAACAGAAAAGAGTGCAGGCCTTACAGATGAGTGGCTCCCAGGAAGGGCGCCTCGGCCTGGGAAGGGGTCCGGGGGCAGCAGCACCAGCTGCGTCCCGGGACCGGCGCTGCTGCCCACGCGCGTCGGTCAGAAGCCCCTGGGAACACCTGGGGGGCTTCGCAGCAGAGCTGTGTGAGCGGTGCACAGACCCCAGGGGGTCCTCGTGCTGCGCGGTGGAAAACAGACCCAGGAAGGCAGAAGGGACAGCGGAGAGACCAGCAGGGGTGGAGGTGACGGGGTCCGGCGTGCACAGCGTTGGGTGAGGAGGATGGACGCCTGAGTGCCCACTCTGGGCCCTGAGGAGGTGGGAGTGGGAGGCACGGGGACAAACTCCCAGGCCGAGAACGGAGGGACACTGCCTCAGAGCAGGAGCATCCCAGCAGACTGATTTATCCTTCGTCTGCACGCCCCAAGCCGGGTAGAGTCAAGGGCAGATAACGCCCCGGGCACTAGAGAGACCAGCCTCTGGTGCAGGCCGCGCTCCTCCCAGAAGGTCAACACGCTGCACCTGTGGTTTCAGGCTGAGCCTGAGCGAGGGGCGGAGGCGCAGCTCTGAGGTACAGTTGAGGGACGCGTGGCTCTGAAGCCACTGGCACAAGGCCAGAGGCTGGGGCTGCAAAATCCAGGGGGCCGACACTGGGTATCTGTTCCACATCTTCAAGGCCACTTAGATGTGAGAACTAGAGACTGGGACGTTCCCACACATTTTTAGGTAAAAAGCAGAGCAGGGAGAAAGATAAAAGCCAAATCTGCCTTTGGTGGCTGTGTTCTGCGCCTGCGTGTGATGCCAGGTCAGGGCTTGGGACCCCGCCTGGCGGGCGACGTCTGTGTGACCGGCTGCTACACGCACACATCACCATTGCCACGGTTGGCTGGAAAATGGTAACTTCCGGCAGCAAGCTCGGGGAAGGATTTGGCGCCAGCTCCAGATGTGAGCTCAGAGCGGTTGGTATAGTTTAGTTACACTGTACATATTCATGGAGCCAGATGGCGAGATGGGGGGTTGAAATAATTTTTTATGAATCTGCTCGCTTTTGTTACTATGAAACAGTATTTCAAAATGAATTATTTTTTCTCTCTGCAATATATAGCCCCAATTTATCCCCCAAATAATTGGAGATGGAATAATTCAAGGTAATCAAGGGTTTACAGTTGATCTTTCTAAACAACTTTCTGAGAGGATGAAAAAGTTCTGTATCTGGACTGTCCACTGTTGTGGAAAACGCAAGAGAAGAAGCGAATTTTAACTTTTATTCTATTAAATCTAAAGAGCCATGTTGAGGGGCCACTCTGAGTTTGGTGGGAGTAGACACTGCGAGGCTGGTCTGCCCACACCACTTTCTAACAGAGCCCCTCAGCTGGGAAACACACCCTTTAGATTTCCTCCAAAGCGATACTTAGCACGCCTCATAACCATTATTCGGGGAGGAAATGTGCCTTTGTAACTTGTAATGCCCTGCCCGCTTTACAGCAGAGACAGGTGAAGTGAGGGGTTCCAAGACTGGCTTAGGATGTAGGAGGAGGAATTATTTTTGTAGATTTATTTTTCTCAGCTGATGGTGGCAGGAGTGAACGTAACTCAATTTTTTTTTTGGTTAGTTTTCCACATTCTCTTTGCTGAGTCTGCAGCTTGCAGTGAGGGGCCAGCGTGGATGGTGAAGGCCCCTGCTCTGGAGCTCACACGCCCTGGGGAGAAAGAGAATGCTGTGTGTCACCGGTGACATGTGCTTCAAATGGAAACAGAGTGGGGTCGGTGGGGACGTAGGTTTGTCCAGGAAGCTTCCAGCCAAGAGGTGGTACCTGACTCACAGGGTCCCAGGAAAAGACACGCTCTGTGTTGAGTGAAGAGCTCTCTGGACAGGGATGGACTGGGCTGGACAGTGGGGGGAGAAGACTGAATACACAGAAATCATGCTGGGATGGCTGAGAAAACCTGGACTGACTTCAGCTGGGAGACTGGGCTGGGCTAGAGATGGTCATAGAAAACAGAGAAAGAGGCGCTTGCATCCCCAGGGCTGTGAAAGTGCGTGAAGCCTGGCTCTGCACAGGGGAAAGCCACGTGCAGCGCACCTGCTCACAGCAGTGGCTGGGGGCAGCCCAGGGGGCCCCAGGAGCCATGTCTCTCTCTACAGAGGGCTGGCTACTTGGGCGGAGAAGAGCTGAGAAGGTTTGCAGCAGTGAAAACACCCCATGCAGGACCTTTCAGGGGAGCCTCATGCACGTGTGGAAATATGTGTCTGTGTGTCATGTATGTGTGTGCTGTGTGCATGTGTGTGTCCTGTATGTGTGTCTGTGTGTCCTGTATGTGTGTCTATGTGTGTCTGTATGTGCATGTTTGTGTCCTGTATGTGTGTCTGAGTGCATATGTGTGCTATGTGTCTGTGTGTGTATCCATGTCTCTCTGTGTGTGTGTATATGTGTGTCTGTGTGTGCTGTGTGCATGTTTGTGTCCTATATGTGTGTCTGTGTGCATATGTCTGCCTATGTGTCTGTGTGTGTCCCGTATGTGCGTCTGTGTGTCTGTGTGTGTCCTGCATGTGTGTCTGTGTGTGTGCATGTCTGTGTGTATATGTGTGTTTGTATGTGCCTTTGTGCATGTGTGTGTCATGTCTGTGTGTCTGTGTGTATGTACATGAGAGCTTCTTGGCTTTGCAACAGGGCTGTCAGCATTGCTGTTTCAGGACGTGGGCAGGGGAGGAACCAAGAGGAGATGGTCAGCAGGGCATCTTTAGGACATGGGCTCACTGGGAATGACAGATCAGACACCCCTGAATTAGTCCTCTGGGGCTGCCACAACAAGTGCCACAGGCTGGGTGGCTTTGGCAGCAGGAATTCAGTGCCAGCTCTGGAGGCTGGAAGTCTGAGCCTAGCCTCCCGCCTAGCCTGCAGGACCTGTCTCCATCTGCACGGGGTATGCTCCTGGCATGCACGTTGATTTCTGTGTCTTACAAGGGCATTGGTCCTACCGGGCCAGGGCCACCCAGGGGCCTCATGGCACTTGATTACCTCTTTGTAAGACATAAGTTTTGGGAGCATGTAATCCATAACTCCCTCTCTGCCCTGTACATTAGAAAAATTACTGAGATACACAGTGGGCCACTGGGCAGAGACTGGGGTCAGGGGTGGGGACCCCTCCATTTATTCTGTTTGCCCAGTTTTGCAGGGACCTTCGTCAGCAGTTTGCATCCCTGCTTCCTGCCTCTCTCAGCACTTCCCCTGTGGGCCAGGTCTCTTACCACATAACCTTTGGTGGGGGTCAGGCGGCAGGGGCCACAATGGCTGCACATACCAGGGGTCTATCCTGTGGCTTGGGTGGTCCTGGGGAGATGGCAGCCACATGTGGTCCTGCTTTGCACAAGTGCCTGATCTGCCTGGATCCCAGACACCAGCTGCCAAGGTACATATGACTCCCCAAGCCCTAAAATATACACAAGTAAAGGGCAGTCACTGCTCGGATTCCCAATGCAACACTCAAACCTAGACCGACAGCTCCATCCAGCCGACAGGTTTCTTTCTAAGGTCAACAGACTTCTTTGGCTGGGAAGTAATAACCAAAAATAGAAAAGGCAACAGCTAACATTTACTCTGAGTGCCTGGGGCCCCACGGCAGAACTGCTTTACGTCCACAGGAGACAATAAGTTGTGAGTCCTGCCTGGGTGATTCAGGAACAGAGAAACCCATGTGGCAGTGAGGGGCGGGATCAAGTGTCGGAGGTTGCTTCCCAGCTGAGCACCGGGCCACAAAGCCACCTTCCACTCTCAGGAAGAGGGGCATTCCCAGGGGCTGGGGGAGCAGGCCTGAGGCGCAGCACAGACACATCCTTGGGCTAACTGGTTTCTCCCGGCTTGGCTCACCATGCCAGAGCCACTGTGTCCCCATTTGCAATGAAAACATGAGAAATGGTTCCTGCCTTTGTTTTTATTTTAATGGAATTCTTGTGAAGAGAATTCCAGAGAAGAAAAAGAGGGGGCTGTCATGGTGACTGGGATTGTACCAATGATTGGGGTGGGAGGGAGCCCCGAGGGGCGAGGGAGGGTGGGTTCCAAGAGCACCACTTGGGCAGGTACTCCTGATGCCTTGACTGGGGTTAGTACCTGCAGGGCACTAATTAATGCCTTTTTTTTTTTTTGGCGACAGAGTCTCACTATGTCACCCTCAGTAGAGTGCTGTGGTGTCATAGCTCACAGCAGCCTCAAACTCTTGGGCTTAAGTTATTCTCTTGCTTCAGCCTCCCAAGTAGCTGAGACTACAGGTGCCTGCCACAATGCCTGGGCCTTTGGCAACAGTGCTGGAAAAAAGGGCTGCAGGCACCACCACCACCCCCTTTTTTTTTGTTGTTGTTGTAGTTGTCATTGTTGTTTAGCAGGTCTGGGCCGGGTTTGAACCCACCAGCCCTGGTGCGTGTGGCCGGGGCCCTAACCACTGAGCTATGGGTGCTGAGCCAATACCTTGTTACTTGCTAATTCAGATGGGTGCTAGGAAGAGCTAAGTGTCCTCATTGTTTAAGTAGGACTCAGCGTACAGGCAGTGGCCCTTTCCCTGAAGCATGCCCTCCTTCATCCCGGCATTTCTCTTCTGCCACATGGTCCCTGACCTCTCTCCAGCTGGGAGTCTGAATGTCACTGGCATTTCCCCTGTGAGGTCCTCTTACCTGTGAAGGAAGGTAGTGCTGCCTCCTTGCCGTGCAGGTGGGGACTCCCGGGGCACAGGCTCTGTGTCCTGGAGCCAGGTCCATGTGGGCAGTGGTGGGAAGCTTTGCAGTCTGAGAGGCACAGGCAGTTCCCTGGCCCCAGACATGTGTTCTTGAAGCCAGTGGTTTAGAGGTCAGCTGATTCCCCATTTTCAGGTTCTAGCAAAGGCTACCAGTGTACGGGTTCTTCTGGCCCCCATGGAGGCCTGGCCTGCAGCCCTTTTCTCCAGCGCTGCTGCCAAAGGCTCTCAGCCTCACTGGGGAGCCCAGGAGGGGTTTCTGCATCTTCTGCCAAGTCTTTGTTCCCAGCGGGGGGAAGACCTTTGTTCATTCATTCTCTCACTCACCTGTTCACTTATTTTTTTCTTTGACAAACATTGACACGGAACACCTATGACTTGCAGGCACTTTCCTAAGTTCTGTGGTTGTGAAAACAAATGAGCCCTGATCTTTAAGGGAACAAAAGTAAGAGGACCTGCTCTGTTAACTGCACTGCGGGCCACGTGGCGCCGCATCCTGCTGGGAGCCTGGGCAGTGCTGCTGTGGGAGCCTCTGCCCCTTCACCTGCACCCACTCACGCTGCTGCTCATCTCTGAGCAATGTTGGGAGCAAACTCACCCGAGAGAACTGCTGGAGAAGCCATCTCCGGCAGGAGGGCCGCACCTGCAGGGCAGAACTGGGCAGTCCTCTCTGACCCCCACCAAGACGGCCTCTCAGAGCCGGTGCTGTCTGAGATAAAGGACTCCCACTCAATTTTATTCTTGGTCCCTTATATCTTTCCCATAAGTGGTAATGCTGTTTGTTATAAATCACTGAATTTAAGAATTGGCAGGGATCTCAGAAAGTTGTTTAGTGATGCAACAAAGTAAGACGGAAACACACCAAACTGTGGGTCTTCCTCCGGGTCGCCCTCCCCCATGCTGTGTGGGACCCTCAGGGGACTCAAGGAGATTGCAGTGTCCCTCTTTCTGACATCTGGACTCATTCCTGCTTGTCCGTGGACAGGAGCTGTACCTCAAGAGAGACGCGCACAAGACCATCCCACCTTCGAGAGTGCCCGCGGCCCGGCCTGCTCGTGTTCTGTGGTCTGTGCTGCTCCTCTCCGCTTCTGCATTGATTTCCTGCGCTGTGTGGCCAGGCCTGTGAGCAGAGGAGGAGTGGCAGCCTGCTGGTTGAGACGACCTTCCTCTCGGGCCCAGGAACCCCGGGTGACGTTGCGTTGCTAGACACTTACTCTCCCAGGGAGCAGGAGAACAAAGCCAGAGCACACGGCTGAAGCCACTCATTGATTTTTAGCATGTGCAGTTTGGCAACTGTGGCATTTTGCTTGGACTTTGACTTCATTTGAAACTCCATGGGTGAGAAAATATGTCAATCAGACTGTCTACTGGAGAATAAGGCCTTCACTGACAGGCACAGAGTCCAACTTGCGTGATAAATACACTAGTTTCTCCTGGATGGAGAACAGTGATGAACTCTGAGAATTAGCTGAGAATCCATCTTCATCCCTCCTCTGTGGAGAGGTCTGGCTTTGGGGGGAGGCAATAATCCTGTGTGTGGCAGTGAGAGATGCTTCCAGAAGGTGGTGTCCACCAGGCCCTCTTCCTGGACCGGTTCCACTCCCCACGGGAGGACTGGTGTTGTTATCACCTGCACCAACCCAAGGACACCATCCTCCCAGGCGTGAATCCACAGAGTCCACTTCTTAAAACTCATTTGCCTGTTGAATGACATCCAACCAACAAAACCTTTGAATAGAGCCCCCATTATCGGAGAAGACGCTGGGCAGGCTGATGTCTGACGTACACCAGGTGTCCCAGAGCCTCCGCAGGGCACGCCAGGTCAGGCATCGCTTGCCCTGTTCCAAATTATTGGCCGGTTTTCCAGAGACAGAGTGTGGTACAGAGAGAAAGTGGCCACTGTGGGCCAGGCTAAGTTCCACAGCACACACAGGACCCAGGCACGCTGTGGTGGGTGGGGGAATGTGGAATGAAGGTGGCAGCTATGAGGGATGCCGGCTCTTCACCCCTCTCTGCCCCCTGATCTGTGCCAGCAACTCAGTTTGGGCACAGATGCCAACTTTGTCAGGAGGTTCATGTGTGATTTGGAGGCCCATCCTGAGTTTCCCCCAAACAGTTTGGGTAATTTTGAAAGATAATTTCAAAAAAGACATGAGACTCCTCTTGTTCAGCTGATAAAATCACTTCTAAAAAGTGCACGTTTCTTTATGTGCAGAAAGGTCATTCACTGACCTCCCTGGAGTGTGAGGCATCTCCCAAATTAGCAGTCTGGATGTACGGTCGGGTGAGACTGTGTATGTGGGGCCTTGGTGGTCACTAAACACCTGCCTGTGTTTGATTTATGGGGGGAGGGCAGAGGGAGACCTTTTGGCTAAATTTTTTCTGGAATTTTTCAGCTAGTTCTTCTTGAACTGGGTAGGTGTCTGCTGGTGGCTGCTGGCTCCTGGGCACAGGGCTTGATCACTCCTGGGCTGCCCCCTCTCAGCAGTTCTTCACGTCTTCCCAGATTCTGACCGTTTTGCTTCTCCGTGACGCTGGCTTTTCTGAGGTTGCTCAGTGAACTCCTTGAGTCTCGCCTCACCTGTTCGACCCCCACCTCAGCAAGGCCTTCTGCACACACCGACACCAGCCTGCTCCTGCCTGGACCCACTCACCACATGGCGAGACTCTGCTGCGGCCCAGCCACTTCTCCCATGGACTCTCTGGAGAAAAGGGCACTTGGGCCAGTGTGGAGCACAGCACAGCTGTTTAGACAAAAGCTGACAACTGGCCATTAATCACTCAGTGAAAATAATGTACACACAGTCCTTGAGACAGAAAGGAATTAATTCACAAACACAGCTAATTTTATTATATGAGTACTGCCCTGTGTTTTAAGAGATAATGAATCTGACAGTCAGAATAACTTGCAAGGGCCAGGTGTGGTGGCTCACACCTGGACTCCTAGCACTCTGGGAGGCTGAGGAGGGAGGATTGCTTGAGTTCAGGAGTTTGAGACCAGCCTAAGCTAAAGTGAGACCCCCATCTCTATTAAAAATAGAAAAACTAGCCAGACGCTGTGGTAGGTGCCTGTAGTCTAAGCTACTTGGGAGGCTAAGGCAGGAGGATTGCTTGAACCCAGGCATTTGAGGTTGCTGTGAGCTAGGCTGAGGGCACAGCATTTAGCCTGCAGGACAGAGTGAGAATTCATTAAAAAAAAAAAGAAAGAATAACTTGCAAGGTCCCTGTCCTTATGTCATTTTCCTCTCTTGAGATCCCCTCCTTCTCTGAAACCTATCCATCCTTCCAAGCCTCCTACAAACCACCCTCTGACCAGGCAGCTGCACAGATCTGGGTGTTCCTCCTCTTGGCAGGCTCAGTGGGACCCTAATGGGCACAGGTGCCCCTGCCTCTGTCACAGGGGCCAAGTCAGGTGGTTTGTTCTCTCTGGCCCATGAGACCCAAACGGTTCTTCCTCCCAGCCTGGTCAGCGCAGCCCCTATGGGGCCTGCAGGAGGCCTTCTGTGGCATTGCTGTCTGCTTATATTTGCTTTGTGTCCAACACCTGTTTTCTCATAGCTGCTACATTGAAACAGAAGATCCGAAATGAATAGCTTAAGATTATGCCTCAAAGAGCTAAAAAAAGAACAAATTCAACTCAAAAAATAAAGATCAGAAAAAAATAAATCAAACTGAAAATAAAAATCCATAGAAAAAATTAATAAAACCAAGAGTTGTTTTTTAAAAAAATAAAATTGACAACCCCTTGGCTATACTAAGAAAAAAAGAAAGAAAGAAAGAAAGAAAAATAGAAGACTCGAATAAATAAAATCAGAAATGAAAGTGGAGACATCACAACAGATACCTCGGAAATAAAGAGTATTGTAGGGATCACTATGAATAATTACCTGCCAACAAAGGTGTTGAATGCCAGTTAATGGGTGGATTCTTAGAAAAATATAACCTACCAAGACTGAATCAGAAGGAAAGAGAAAAAGAGATTAAAGCGTAATTGTAATAAAAACCTTCCCGCATAGAACAGTTCCCACCACCCTGCTGTGGGCTTTCTGTGAGACCAAGACACACGTGGGCTACATCAGCCTGCATCTTGCCCTACCTTTTGACTGAAAGGGAACCTGCATTCTTTGACGGTAAGCCCACACCCAGAGGTATTTTGAGAGTTTTATACTTGGCTGTGTCCCACCCTTGGGCTAAGTTCAAAGTGATATGGCTATAGCCACAGCTGGCTGGGAAGACACAGGGTGACTAAGCTGTCCTCAGCACATGCAGGACAGTCCCCACTTCCCTGTTACAGGCAGCCAGGCCTGGGAATTGGCCTGCCTAGCTACCAGCAATACCAACAAAGGCCACTTAGGTCCCAGGGGGTGCAGCCACCCCTGCCACGGCCAGCCGATACTAGCTTCCTGGAGCCTGAGCACACACCTGGCCTCTCCTTTGATTACCAGCTTCTGAACAAGCCACTTACAGGGTTAAGAATTGGCCCCCAGGACACACTAATACGCCTGCAAGTGTAAGCTGCTCTGGAGCCTGAAATCAGACATAGTCAGCCCATTGCTGCCACCACTGGCACCCAAAGCCTGGCTCAGGTAGCATTCAAGCCATGAGTAAAACTTTACCACAGCTCGAACTGGTAACTGTACCTGAAGCCACAAAGGAAATCACAGGTGCTACTGACCTGGTGGTGTACTGCCTGAGGAATTGTGCAGAGACCCCACCACCAGAGACACCTGGAATCAAAGGCAGAGCATCCCACTCAACCAGCAACATAATAAACATTCAGGAAAAACATTCTGTACTTTGAAAGCAATTTCAAAAAGTCAGAACAAGCAATTGCTGCATTAGATGTATGGATAGGGATGGAAGGGTTTCACCGGAACCATGAAAGAGCAGTGAGTGTAACCAGAAGACCTGCCACTTATCTAGCCCCGGATTCTGATACAAATCCTCATAATGGCAGAGAAAGTTCCAAACATGGATTATAAAGGAGCCAATGAGATATAAAAGAACTCTGAAAACCAATACAAAGAAATCAGAAAGTCAATTCAGAGCGTGAATGAGAAATTTACCAGGGAGACAGCGATCATAAAACCCCCAGAAATTCTAGAGGTGGAAAATTCATTGAAGGAAATAGATTACACATTTAAAATCTTCAAGACGGCATCAGACCAAGCAGAAGAAAGAATCTCTGAATTTGAAGACAGACATTTTGAAATAATCAGACAAAAATAGAATAAGAAAGAATGAGCAAAGCCTTCAAGATGTCTGGGACTAAATAAAGCTGAATTTACTAACTATTGGTATTCCTCAGCAGGAAGAGAGATTAAAAAGTTTAGAAAACTCTTTAAGGAAATAACTGATGTAAACGTCCCAGGACTACCAAGAAAGCGAGACCTTCAGACATCGCATCAGGCCCAGTGATACCCAGGCAAATACATCACAAAAAGGACTTCAGCAGGACCTCGTAGGGTAACTGGAGTTGAAGTGAAAGAGAGAATTTTGAAATTAGCAAGAGAAAGTATCTCGTCACCCACAAGGAAACCCCCTCAGACCAACAGCAGAACTCAAGGTGGGAAAACCATGAAACCAAAGAAAACTGCTCCCCCCAGCCGAGAATTTCATACCCTGCCAGACTAAGCTTCATGCATGAAAGAGAAAGTCTTTCTCGGATAAGCAAATGCTGAGGGAATCTGTCACCACTAGACCAGCCCTACAGGGAATACTCAGCGACAGCGTGCAAGGGTTCCCTCCTCTCCACGGCCTCCCCAACACTCCTCATCTCTGTCTTTTTGATGATAGCCATGAGGTGACAGCCCACCGTGCTTTTGATTCGCATTTTCCGGATGACTAGTGATGCTGGACATCTTTTTCATGTACCTGTTGGTCAGTCGTGCATCTTCTTTTGAGGAATGTCTATTCAGGAACGATCTCACTTTACCCACAATTACCTCCGTAAAGGCCCCCTTTCCACCTCAGGTCACACGCTGAGGGAGTGGTGGCTAAAATGTCTACCTACAAATGTAGGTATGACCTCTGGGGCTCCTCCTTCCCAGGGAAGACATCTTCAGGCTGTCAGGCCCAAATTCTTCTATGTGCATCTGCCAGCAGCCACTGTCTGGGTTGTGTCCCTGCCATGGCTTCAATCCATGGGACCTGCTGGACAGGCGGACAGTTTTCTTTGATGAGGCCCCTTGAGCTCGTCCCTTCTGGACAAGGACTATTTGGTTCAGTAACATCGTTCTGCCACTAAATCAATCCAGTCCTCTCCCCTGTTTGGAAAACAGCCCAAGTCCTTCCTGGGACGCAGCCATTACAGATGCTTCAGAGTGTTTTCATAGATGAGATAACAGAGGCTCCAGGAGCATGAGTGACCTGCCCGAGGTTAGGAGAGCCTGCCGCTGGGTTTGAGTGCACTCCTGGGGGACTGTGAAGCCAGCAGCCCTTCTGTTGCCCCATATCACCACTGCATGGAAACAGGGGCCTGCCTACAGCCTCAGAACAGTCACAAGTCAGAACTGAAAGCTCAAGCTAAACCGTTTCACTTTTACACCAAATGTCAATTCACGGAGGACAAGTTTGCAGCCTTCACACGTGACCCCTGTCTGTTTGCTGATGCCGTGTACATCTGTGCACACTCGGCTGAGGTGTACAGCAGCGCATTGCCCAAGGACAGCAGGCTGCTGACAAGGTCTAGTGGCCGACCTCAGCGCACCTAGTGTTAGCTAATTTCTTCGTTAGTGAAAGTCCACTCATTAAAAACAAAGCAAAATAACTAGGAGAGAAAACAATCTGTTTATGCCTATGAAAAACCTGGAGGAGTTGAGTTTGTTTTCAACAGAGCAGATGGCTGGTGACAGTGGCATCAGTATTGACATATTTCAGAATCGCCGTCCAGCGGCAGGCCGGGAAAGTGGGCAGGTGGAAGAGACACGGGGTGAGGTTGTGAGGAGTCCACCTGCCCTTCCACCGCAGGTGAGCAGGACACTGACAGAGCGAGGGTGAGACAAGCACATAAGGCTTTGTGGGTGCACCGCAGAAGATGAGCGTTGTGGGAATAAACTGGATCAAACCAGTCAGGGTAGCAGTGGCTTAGAAAAGACAGGCGGGCATGTCTCCAGTACTGGTCAGCGGTGTGAGCTGCTAACCTCTTGCTCATCTGTGACTTGGAGACGTTACTGCCATGGAGGGCCTGGGCGGGAGCAGGCTGCACCCCACGAGCAGCCTCTCCCTGGGGGTGGGCTCTGCAGCACCAACTCCGGCACAGGTCATCCTGGGGGACAGGTCCGCTTTCCCTGAGGATATAACCCATCAAAATGTGTCTTGGATGGGAGGAAAAAAAGGAGCCCAAATCTGATCACATCTCTAAGACCTTGCTGCACTAGAACTGGCTTTTAAAAGGTATTGAAAATTAGATGAAATTAAAACTCAGCCCGCCACATTTTGAGGGCTCAGTAGCCGCATGTGGCTGGTGGCCACTGTCAGACAGGGATGTGGGAGTTTCCCTCGTTGCTGAAAACCCTGCCGGCAGCACTGCTCTGGAAACAGGATGAATCAGAGAAGATACACAGGACAAAAGAGCATGTCATGCAGAATGCAGAGTGTGGAGACTGACCTGGAAGAAGGGGCTTTGTTTCTCCAACAAATCAGTGGGAAGAGTGTGAGAGGCGAGAAGTGGTGTCAGAGGCCCACTGTGTCCCTGTGTCTTCCGACTGCTCGTGTCCCCGGCTGTGTGTGAAGTGCAGACCTGGCTGCATCATGATGTGAACAAATTAATGGTTAAAAAAAAAAAAAAAAAGAAAAAAAAAAAAGAAGAAAAAAAAAAGAGGGCAGCACCTGTGGCTCAAAGGAGTAGGGCATCGACCCCATGTGCTGGAGGTGCTGGGTTCAAACCCAGCCCTGGCCAAAAATTGCAAAAAAAAAGAATAGGCGTTTGCGAGACAGCTGGGAAACTATGACTGTCGACTGGATATTTGATAATATTATTGAATTTTGTTAATTTTTTTTATTTTACAAAATGTGATAATATATATAATATAAATTCACCATGTACCCATTTTACATGGACAGTTCAGTAGCATGAGCACATTTGGGTTCTTGTGTCATCAGCCTGGCCATTGGTAGCCTGGCTACCAAATTAAAACTGTCCCCTTCAAACCCTGACTGCCCCCTCGGCCAGCCCTGGCACCTGCGATTCCATCTTCTGTCTTGTGGATCGATGCTCCAGGGGCTACGCGTAGCTAAATGGCACAGTGCTTGTCAGCTTCTGCCTGGCTCTCTTCATGTTTTGTGTTAGAATTTCCTTCCTTTTCAGGGCTGAATAATATTCTGTTTTGTTTGTATCCTCCATTTGTCCTTGATGAACTCTGGATAACGTCTGTCTTTTGGCTACTGTGAATCCTTTGCTGCTGTGATCATGGTCTACAGATATCTCTTCAAGACCCCACTTCCAGTTCTTTCAGGCATAGACCTAAAAGTGGCATTGCTGGGTCACATGCTAATTCTGGTTTTAATTCTGGGGGGAATTGCCACACTATGCTCTGTAGCTGCTGCACCATTTTACATTCCCACCAAGAGTACCCACATACTCCAGCTTCTCTACATCCTTACCAACGCAGGTTCCCTGTAATTATTTTTCCTGATATGAGTCATGTCAGTGAATGTGAAGGGGTGTCTTCCTGTGGTTTTGAATTGTACTTCTCTAATGATTACTGATTAGTAATTTGTATACTTTCTTTGGAGAAATGTCTATTCAAGTCCTTTGTCCATTTAAAAAAAAAATCAGTTGTTTGTTCTTTGCTGTTGTTATGTTCTCATATATGAGGGTGATCAATCCAGTTCATGACTCCGTCCTAGGAACAATGCTACCCGCCTCGTTACTGAACATCACAAGGTTCTACTCTGAAGCACTCCCCTTGGGGAGCTGTGCACCAATGCCAGTGCCTGGTCCACCCTCCAAAGCAGATTTGGAACTCTTTTTCTGGAATGGCTGTCAAAGCTGTCATTGGATTACCTTCAATGTCCTGAATGTCATCAAAATATCTTCCTTTCAATATTTCCTTTATCTTTTGGTAAAGAAAAAAGTCACTGGAGTCCAGATCAGAGGAATGGGAGGGTGTTCTAATGTAGCTATCTGTTTACTGGCTAAAAACTCCCTCCCAGTCAGTGCTGAGTGAGCTGGTGCAAGAGCCATGACTTGGCCAAGATTTTCAGTTAAGATTTTCCTAATTTTTTTTTTTTGAGACAGAATTTCACTATGTCGCCCTTGGTAGAGTGCCATGGTGTCACAGCAACCTCAAATTCTTGGGCTTAAGCGATTCTCTTGCCTTAGTCTCTTGAATAGCTGGGACTACAGGCACCTGCCACAACACTGGGCTATTTTTTTGTTGTAGTTGTCATTGTTGTTTTGCAGATCTGGGCCAGGTTCGAACCCACCAGCCCCCCATGTATGTGACTGGCACCCTAGCTACTGAGCTACAGGAGCTGAGCCTTCCTAATTGTTTATTGATATTTACTTGGTCTTCTATGTCTCTCACAGTTAGCTGATGATTTTGACAAATAATCCAATGAATTTTTGCAATGTTTTCATCAGTTCTGCCTGTTACTGGCTGCCCTGACTTCTCTTCATCAGTGACACTCTCTCTCCCCACAGAGAAACATTTAATCCTATGCACGCTGCTGTTTTCTTCATGGCATTATCCCCATAAACTTGGACTAACACATCCCTGATTTTACTTCCACTTTTGTCAAGTTTAACGAGAAATATAATGTTTGTTCATTGCTCTAATTCAAACTCCAACTTTCTTGCAACCACATGCAAAAATATCCAACAATAATGAACGCCTCTCAGCAAGACACTACCACACGTTGACACGAACACTGATAGACCAAGGTGCTGACACCTGGTG